>PVKV010031380.1:0-21094 GCA_004027835.1 Alouatta palliata | reverse complement strand
ACAAGCCCATTCAAAAGTGGGCGAAGGATATGAACAGACACTTTACAAAAGAAGACATACATGAAGCCAACAAACATGAAAAAATGCTCATCATCACTGGTCATTAGAGAAATGCAAATCAAAACTACATTGAGATACCACCTCACGCCAGTTAGAATGGCGATCATTAAAAAATCTGGAGACAACAGATGCTGGAGAGAATGTGGAGAAACAGAAACACTTTTACACTGTTGGTGGGAGTGTAAATTAGTTACACCATTGTGGAAGATAGTGTGGCGATTCCTCAAGGACCTTGAAATAGAAATTCCATTTGATCCAGCAATCCCATTACTGGGTATATATCCAAAGGACTGTAAATCATTCTACTATAAGGACACATGCACACAAATGTTCACTGCAGCACAGTTTACAATAGCAAAGACCTGGAACCAACCCAAATGCCCATCAATGATAGACTGGACAGGGAAAATGGGGCACATATACACCATGGAATATTATGCAGCCATCAAAAACGATGAGTTCGTGTCCTTTGTAGGGATATGGATCAACCTGGAAACCATCATTCTCAGCAAACTGACACAAGAACAGAAAATCAAACACCGCATATTCTCACTCATATGCGGGTGTTGAACAACGCGAACACATGGACACAGAGGGGGAGCATCACACACTGGGGTCTGTTGCGGGGGAAAAGGGGAGGGACAGCAGGGGGTGGGGAGTTGGGGAGGGATAGCATGGGGAGAAATGCCAGATATAGGTGATGGGGAGGAAGGCAGCAAATCACACTGCCATGTGTGTACCTATGCAACAATCTTGCATGTTCTTCACATGTTCCCCCAAACCTAAAATGCAATAAAAAATGTATATATAAAATAAATAAAATTAAATTAAATAAATAAATACAAAAAAATAGATGCAGAGAAGGCCTTTGACAAAATTCAACAGCACTTTATGGTAAAAACTCTTAATAAACTAGGTATCGATGGAATATATTTCAAAATAATAAAAGCTATCTATGACAAACCCACTGCCAATATCATATTGAATGGGCAAAAACTGGAAGCATTCCCTTTGAAATCTGGCATTAGACAAGGGTGCCCTCTCTCATCATTCCTATTCAACATAGTATTGGAAGATCTGGCCACAGCAATCAGGGAAGAAAAAGAAACAAAGCATATTCAGTTAGGAAAAGAGGAAGTCAAACTGACTCGTTTGCAGACAACATGATTGTATATTTAGAAGACTCTATCATCTCAGCCCAAAATCTTAAACTGATAAGCAACTTCAGCAAAGTCTCAGGATACAAAATCAATGTGCAAAAATCACAAGCATCCCTATACCCCAATAACAGACTAACAGAGAGCCAAATCATGAGCAAACTCCCATTCACAATTGCTACAAAGAGAATAAAATGCCTATTAATGCAACTAACAAAGGATGTGGAGGACCTCTTCAAAGAGAAATGCAAACCATTCCTCAAGGAAATAAGACAGGAGACAAAAAAAATGGAAAAACACTGCAAGCTCATGGTTAGAAAGAATCAATATGTGAAAACGGCCATACTGCCCTAAGTAATTTATAGATTCAATGCTATCCCCATCAAGCTACCATTGACCTTCTTCACAGAACTGTAAGATACCACCTTAAACTTCATACGGAACCAAAAGAGAGCCCGCATAGCCAAGACAATCCTAAGCAAAAAGAACAAAGCTGAAAGCATCATCATGCTACCTGACTTCAAACTATACTATAAGGCTACAGTAATCACAGCATGGTAGTGGTACCAAAACAGAGATACAGGCCAATGGAACAGAACAGAGGCCTTGGAAATAACACCAGAAACCAACAACCATCTGATCTTTGACAAACTTGACAAAAACAAGCAATGGGGAAAGTATTCCCTGTTTATTAAATCGTGTTGGGAAAACTGGCTAGCCATGTGCAGAACGCTGAAACTGGACCCCTTCCTTACATCTATACAAAAATTAACTCCAGATGGATTAAAGATTTAAACATAAGACCTAACACCATAAAAACTCTAGAAAAAAATCTAGGCAATACCATTCATGGCAACTAAAGCCAAAATAGACAAATTGGATGTAATTAAAGTGCTTCTGCACAGCAAAAGAAACAATCATTAGAGTGAATCAGCAACCAACAGAATGGGAAAAATTTTTTGCAATCCACCCATCTGACAAAGGGCTAATATCCAGAATCTACAAAGAACTAAAATAAATTTCCAAGAAAAAAACAGACAACACCATCAAAAAGTGGGCAAAGGATATGAACAGGCACTTTTCAAAAGAAGACATTTGTGTGGCCAACAAACATGAAAAAATGCTCATCACCACTGGATATTAGAGAAATGCAAATCAAAACCACATTGTGACACCATCTAATGCCAGTTAGAATGATGATCATTAAAAAATCTAGAGATAACAGATGCTGGAGAGGATGTGGAGAAATAGGAACACTTTTACACTATTGGTGGGAGTGTAAATTAGTGCAATCATTGTGGAAGACAGTGTGGCGATTCCTCAAGGATCTAGAAACAGAAATTCCATTTGACCTAGCAATCCCATTACTGGATATATACCCAAAGGATTATCAACCATTCTATTATAAAGACACATGCACACATATGTTTATTGCAGCACTGTTTACAATTGCAAAGACTTGGAACCAACCCAAATGCCCATCAACAATAGACTGGATAGAGAAAATGTACATATACACCATGGAATACTATGCAGCTATGGAAAAGGATGGGTTCATGTCCTTTGCAGGGACATGGATGAATCTGGAAACCATCATTCTCAGCAAACTGACACAAGAACAAAAAACCAAACACTGCATGTTCTCACTCACAAGTGGGAGTTGAACAAAGAGAACACATGGACACAGGGAGGGAAACATCACACACTGAGGTCTGTTGGGGAGTGGGGGGCTAGGGAAGGGATAGCAGGACGTGGGGAGATTGGGAAGGGATAATATTAGGAGAAATACCTAATGTAGGTGATGGGGGAATGGAGGCAACTAACCAGCATGGCATATGCATACCTATGTAACAGTCCTGGAAGATCTGCACATGTACCCCAGAACTTAAAGTATATAAAAAAAAAGAAAAACTTAAAAAAAGTGAACTAATAAATATATACTTCTGTTAAACTGCTCAGACTCAAGACAATTAGGGTGAATAACCACACATCACAGGATGATAAAAGTAGTACTGTATTATCATACCTTGCATATAAAGATTATAAAGTGTTCCACATTTAGGGGTTGGCAACACAACATTATCTATTAACAATTAAAATATAGAAAAGCAACATGCAGCAATGCCAGTCCTGAGAATCTCTCCTACAGCAATAAATGCAGGTCTAAACACAAGAAGAAAATGCAGGACACCAATACTTCTATGATATGACCTATATTTGTTGGGCTTTACAGGAGCTTTTTCTTAGACACATATGCATTATTTGTATCTTTTCTGAGATTCTACGAACTTTATAGTCAAATCAATAATAAAAGGTTTTCATTTTGATAAATCATTTTTCAAAAGAGAAAGATGTTACAAGACCCTTTCAACTGATCTTGCAGGTGAAGGGTTTATCTGAGGCTGCCAAGAAAATTCACTGACAAAGGCATGGCAAAATGATAATGTGGTTTTGTTGGCCACTGTGAACACAGTGGAGAAATGGTGTGGTTTTCTGTACTTGCTGAGTTTTATGCATTTTAAGAAATCATAATTTTTCATTACACATTGCAGAATGTTTCTCGTATTTTTATTTTCTAAGGCATACTAAATAATGTCTTATGTGGTTTGTAATAATTTTCTCCTTTTAAAGGTATTTCTGGAGTAACTGCCTGGTCTGTAACATGTTTGATGGATACCTAACCCTTAAATATTATGAATTTTTATGCATAATCATAACTTGATTTTGATGGATATTAAAACACGTGTTTTTAAGTTCCAGTAGAGGAATATGATTGCTGTGTTAATTCATTTTTGATACTCGGTTTATAATCATAGCCAACATTTGTGAAAAGGTTAGCTTGTTAAATTATGGTTATGCTGACGGAAGAACACTAGGCTATCCTGGCTACTTGAGGGCCTCTTGTGGTGACTGAGTGTTGGCACTAGTATCAGGTCATATCTAAATATCCCTAAATATGTCATGTACTTTCATATATTTTGACAACATTTCTTTAGGGAATATTTCAACTTTACTCTGTGCCTTTGGGATTCAATGGAAATCCTCCCCTCAGATGGTCAACAACGTGAGCCTTACTGATTGACTTTTTTGCCCTCTTCCCTCAAATATATTTCCTAGGTTTAATTTGTGGAATTTGATTTTAAGTCATATTTTCTTGCATAAATGTATGAAAGTAGGAAAACTGGCTCTTGCTTGCATTCACAACATTTTTTTTTTGACATAGTGTAAGAAAAACAGTGGTCTTATTCACCGTTCCAATCTTGTATTCCTGCTGGTCTCACAGTACAAGACTCCCTTCCCCAGGCTCTTTGTTCTGAGGTGTGGCCATACAAGAGTCCCACCTGAGTGGGCAGAAGTGACATTTACCTGGTAAAAGCTTGACCTGTGAAAACATCCTCTGTGAAGCCCCATATATTTTTTACTATACAACTGCATGAAATTTTCCCAAGCACAATAGCCGGATTTAAAGACACAGGTTAGCAATGGGAAATACAACTATTGAAGATATGGGGATCCCTAAATCTACATTGGGAGGAAAATCCACAAGCAGAGTCACATGACATGCAAAAGCCTGTGTTGAGGTGGTAATGCAGCAATGATAAATATTACATGATGATCAAACTACTAATAATTTCAGATTTGTCTATTACAGCAGCTAATTTACATTAACTGTAACAAAAACATATTAAAGTTTGCATGGAAAAATTTTTTTAATATGTTTTTTTATTGCATTTTAGGTTTGGGGGTACATGTGAAGAACATGCAAGATTGTTGCATAGGTACACACATGGCAGTGTGATTTGCTGCCTTGCTCCCCATCACCTACATCTGGCATTTCTCCCCACGCTATCCCTCCCCAACTCCCCACTCCCCACTGTCCCTCCCTTTTCTCCCCAACAGACTCCAGTGTGTGATGCTCCCCTCCCTGTGTCCCTGTGTTCACATTGTTCAGCACCCACCTATGAGTGAGAATAGGCAGTGTTTGATTTTCTGTTCTTGTGTCAGCTTCCTGAGAATGATGGTTTCCAGGTTCATCCATGTCCCTACAAAGGACATGAACTCATCGTTTTTGATGGCTGCATAATATTCCATGGTGTATATGTGCCCCATTTTCCCGGTCCAGTCTATCATCGATGGACATTTGGGTTGGTTCCAGGTCTTTGCTATTGTAAACTGTGCTGCAATGAACATCCGTGTGCATGCGTCCTTATAGTAGAATGATTTATAGTCCTTTGGATATATACCCAGTAATGGGATTGCTGGATCAAATGGAATTTCTATTTCTAGGTCCTTGAGGAATCGCCACACTGTCTACCACAATGGTTTAACTAATTTACACTCCCACCAACAGTGTAAAAGCGTTCCTATTTCTACACATCCTCTCCAGCATCTGTTGTCTCCAGATTTTTTAATGATCGCCATTCTAACCGGCGTGAGGTGGTATCTCAATGTGGTTTTGATTTGCATTTCTCTAATGACCAATGATGATAAGCAATTTTTCATATGTTTGTTGGCTTCATGTATGTCTTCTTCTGTAAAGTGTCTCTTCATATCCTTTGCTCACTTTTGAATGGGCCTGTTTGTTTTTTTCTTGTAAATCTGTTTCAGTTCTTTCTATATTCTGGATATCAGCCCTTTGTCAGATGGGTAAACTGCAAAAATTCTTTCTCATTCTGTTGGTTGCCGATTCACTCTAATGACTGTTTCTTTTGCTATGCAGAAGCTGTGGAGTTTGATTAGGTTCCATTTGTCTAATTTGGCTTTTGTTGCCAATGCTTTTGGTGTTTTGGTCATGAAGTCCTTGCCTACGCCTATGTCCTGAATGGTTTTGCCTAGATTTTCTTCTAAGGTTTTCATGGTGTTAGGTCTTATGTTTAAGTCTTTAATCCATCTGGACTTAATTTTAGTGTAAGCTGTCAGAAAAGGGTCCAGTTTCTGCTTTCTGCACATGGCTAACCAGTTTTCCCAACACCATTTATTAAACAGGGACTCCTTTCCCCATTGCTTGTTTTTGTCAGGTTGTCAAAGATTGGATGGTTGTAGATGTGTTGTGTTGCCTCAGAGGCCTCTGTTCTGTTCCATTGGTCTATATCTCTGTGTTTGTACCAGTGCCATACTGTTTTGATTACTGTAGCTTTGCAGTATAGTTTGAAGTCCAGTAGTGTCTTGCCTCCAGCTTTGTTCTTTTTGTTCTTATCTGTGCTTTAACTTCAGACTAGACCTCCCCAAGGGCCCCTCAGGCTGCTGACTGCTTACTCTCTACCCACATGCCACATCCATCACTGTACATAGTTACACCATGCAGCCTACTCTACAGCCCATGGAAAAGCCTAGCTGCAGCCAATGGGAGGAAGATTTGGGGTCACACTCGTGGTTTCCTAAGTCTACTTTGTTTGATATTACTGTAGCTACCAAACATCACATTACTATTTGTATGGAACATTTTCTTCCTACTACTTTCAACCATTCGCATCTTTAAACTGACAGTACCTTGTAGAAAACATATAGGTGGATCCTGTTTTTAATACATTTTTTCAATGTCTGCATGTGGTTTAGAGCGTTTAGTACATTATCTTTAATATAATTAACTGATAAGGAGACCATCTTTACTACAAAAGTGAACTGAGTTTTCAGATCCTGGATGAGTATTCTTGATATTTCCCTTTAAGATATAATCTCAGTATCAGGCAAGAAATACCTCTTTCACTCTTTGTATGACTTTTTGAAAAGTCATCCTAGGGAGGATCAAAGATGGCTGATTAGGAGCAGCTGAGGATTGCAGCTCCCAGTGAAGGCGTGGAGGATCCCTGATCCCTGTATATCCAACGAGTCATCTCATAAAGGAGAGTTCAAACTGACATCTGGTGGGTATTCTTCTGGGACAAAGATAGAAGAGGAAGAAACTGGCAGCAACCCTTACTGTTCTACAGCCGCTGCAGGTGATCCCCACGCAAGCAGGGCCAGCAGTGGACCTCAGCACTCCCACAGCAGAGGGGCCAGACTGTCAGAAGGAAAACTAAGAAACAGAAAGAAATAACTTCATCATCAACAAACTGGACGTCCAGTGAGAGACCACATCTGAAAATCACCAACCACAAAGACCACACATAGATAAATCCACAAAGATGGGAAGAAACCAGAGCAAAAAGGAGGAAAACACCCAAAACCAGAACACCTCTGCTCCTACAAGAGATCACAACTGCTCACCAGCAAGGGAACAAGGCTGGATGAACAATGAGTGTGATGAAATGACAGAATCAGGCTTCAGAAGGTGGGTAATAAGAAACTTCTGTGAGCTGAAAGAACGTGTTCTAACCCAATGCAAAGAAACTAAGAACTTGAAAAAAGATTTGATGAAAAGCTAACGAGAATAACCAACTTAGAGAGGAATGTAAGTGAATTGATGGAGCTGAAAAACACAACACAAGAACTTTGCAAAGCATACACAAGTTTGAACAGCCTATTCAACAAAGCAGAAGAAAAAATATCAGAGGTCGAAGATCAACTCAATGAAATAAAACGAGAAGGCAAGAGTAGAGAAAAAAGGGTAAAAAGGAATGAACAAAGTCTCCAAGAAATATGGGACTATGTGAAAAGACCTAATCTACGTTTGATAGGTATACCTGAATGGGACGGAGAGAATGAATCCAAGCTGGAAAATACTCTTCAGGATATTATCCAGGAGAACTTCCCCAACCTAGCAAGGCAGGCCAATATTCAAGTTCAGGAAATACAGAGAACACCACAAAGATATTCCTCAAGAAGAGCAACCCCAAGGCACATAATCATCAGATTCACCAGGGTTGAAATGAAGGAGAAAATGCTAAGGGCAGCCAGAGAGAAAGGTCAGGTTACCTACAAAGGGAAGCCCATCAGATTCACAGCAGATCTCTCAGCAGAAACCCTAGAGGCCAGAAGACAGTGGGGGCCAATATTCAACATCCTTAAAGAAAAGAACTTTCAACCCAGAATTTCATATCCAGCCAAACTAAGCTTCATAAGTGAAGAAAAAATAAAATCCTTTGCAACAAGCAAGTACTCAGAGATTTCATCACCACCAGGCCTGCTTTACAAGAGTTCCTGAAAGAGGCAATAAACATAGAAAGGAACAACCAGTACCAGCCACTCCAAAAACATACCGAATGGCAAACAGCAGCAACACAATGAAGGAACTGCATCAACTAACAGGCAAAACAGACACCTAGCATCAAAATGGCAGGATCAAATTCACACGTAACAATATTAACCATAAATGTAAATGGGCTAAATGCCCCAATGAAAAGACATAGACTGGCAAACTGGATAAAAAGACAAAACCCGTCAGTGTGCTGTGTCCAGGAAACCCATCTCACATGCAAAGATACACAAAGGATCAAAATAAAGAGATGAAGGAAGATTTACCAAGTAAATGGAGAGCAAAAAAAAGCAGGAGTTGCAATTCTCATCTCTGAAAAAATAGACGTTAAACCAACAAAGATCAAGAGAGACAAAGAAAGACATTACATAATGGTAAAAGGATCAATACAACAAGAAGAGCTACCGATCCGAAATATATATGCACCCAATACAGGAGCACCCAGATACATAAGGCAAGTTCTTAATGACTTACAAAGAGACTCAGACTCCCACACAACAATAGCGGGAGACTTAAACACCCCATTGTAAATATTAGACAGATCAATGAGACAGAAAATTAACAAGGATATCCAGGACTTGAACTCAGACCTGAATCAAGCAAACCTAATAGACATTTACAGAACTCTCCACCCCAAATCCACAGAATATACATTCTTCTCAGCACCACATTGCACCTACTCTAAAATTCACCACATAAAAGGAAGTAAATCACTCCTCAGCAAATGCAAAAGAACGGAAATCATCACAAACAGTCTCTAAGACCACTGTGCAATCAAGGTAGAATTCAGAATTCAGAAACTCACTCAGACCGCACAGCTTCATGGAAACTGAACAACTGGCTCTTGAATGTTGACTGGATAAACAATGAAATGAAGGCAGAAATAAAGATGTTCTTTGAAACCAACGAGAACGAAGACACAACATACCAGAATCTCTGGGACACATTTAAAGCAGTCTCTAGAGGAAAATATATAGCAATAAATGCCCACATGAGAAGAAAGGAGAGATCTAAAATTGACACCCTATCATCAAAATTGAAAGAGCTGGAGGAACAAGATCAAAACAACTCAAAAGCTAGCAGAAGACAAGAAATAACTAAGATCAGAGCAGAACTGAAGGAGATAGAGACACGAAAAACCCTTCAAAAAATCAATAAATCCAGGATCTGGTTTTTCAAAAAGGTCAACAAAACAGACCACTAGCCAGATTAATAAAAAAGAAAATAGAAAATAATCAAATAGATGCAATAAAAAATGATAAAGGGGATATCACCACAGATTCCACAGAAATTCAAACCATCATCAGAGATTATTACAAACAACTCTATGCACATCAATTAGTAAACCTGGAAGAAATGGATAAATTACTGGACACTTGCATCCTCCCAAGCCTAAACCAGGAAGAAGTCGAAACCCTGAATAGACCAATAACAAGGTCTGAAGTTGAGGCAGCAATTAAGAGCCTACCACCCAAAAAAAGCCCAGGTCCAGATAGGTCCACAGCCGAATTCTACCAGACATACAAAGAGGAGCTGGTACCATTCCTTCTGAAACTATTCCAAACAATCCAGAAAGAGAGAATCCTTCCCAAATCATTTTACGAGACCAACATCATCCTGATACCAAAACCCGGCAGAGACTCAGCAAGAAAAGAAAACTTCAGGCCAATATCCATGATGAACATAGATGCAAAAATCTTCAATAAAATACTGGCAAACCGATCGCAAAAACTTATCCACCATGATCAAGTAGGCTTCATCCCAGGGATGCAAGGCTGGTTTAACATACACAAATCTATAAACATAATCCACCATACAAACAGAACCAAAGACAAAAACCACATGATAATCTCAATTGATGCAGAGAAGGCCTTTGACAAAATTCAACAGGCCTTTATGCTAAAAACCCTCAACAAACTAGGTATTGACGCCACATATCTAAAAATGATAAAACCTATTTACGAAAAACCAACAGCCAATATCACACTGAATGGGCAAAAACTAGAAGCCTTCCCTTTGAAATCTGGCACTAGACAAGGATGTCCTCTCTCACCACTCCTATTCAATATAGTACTGGAAGTTCTAGCCAGAGCAATCAGGCAAGAAAAAGAAATAAAGGGTATTCAATTAGGAAAGGAGGAAGCCAAATTGTCTCTATTTGCAGACGACATGATTGTATATCTAGAAGACCCCATCGTCTCAGCCCAAAATCTCCTGAAATTGATAAGCAACTTCAGCAAAGTCTCAGGATACAAAATCAATGTGCAAAAATCACAAGCATTGCTATACACCAGTAACAGACTTAAAGAGAGCCAAATCAAGAACCAACTGCCATTCACAATTGCTACAAAGAGAATAAAATACCTAGGAATAGAACTAACAAGGAACGTTTAGGACCTCTTCAAGGAGAACTACAAACCATTGCTCAAGGAAATAAGAGATGACACAAACAGATGGAGAAACATTCCATGTTCATGGCTAGGAAGAATCAATATCGTGAAAATGGCCATACTGCCCAAAGTAATTTACAGATTCAACGCTATCCCCATTAAGCTACCAATGACCTTCTTCGAAGAACTAGAAAAAATCACCTTAAACTTCATATGGAACCAAAAGAGAGCCCACATAGCCAAGTCAATTCTAAGCAAAAAGAACAAGGCTGGAGGCATCACACTACTGGACTTCAAACTATACTACAATGCTAAATTAATCAAAACAGCATGGTACTGGTACCAAAACAGAGATATAGACCAATGGAGCAGAACAGAGGCCTCTGAGGCAACAAAACACATCTACAACCATCCAATCTTTGACAAACCTGACAAAAACAAGCAATGTGGAAATGAGTCCCTGTTTAATAAATGGTGTTGGGAAAACTGGCTAGCCATGTGCAGAAAGCAGAAACTGGACCCTTTCCTGACACCTTGCACTAAAATTAACTCCAGATGGATTAAATACTTAAACATAAGACCTAACACCATAAAAACACTAGAAGAAAATCTAGGAAAAACCATTCAGGACATAGGCGTAGGCAAAGACTTCATGACCAAAACACCAAAAGCATTGGCAACAAAAGCCAAAATAGGCAAATGGGACCTAATCAAACTCCACAGCTTCTGCACGGCAAAAGAAACAGTGATTAAAGTGAATCGGCAACCAACAGAATGGGAAAAAATTTTTGCAGTCTACCCATCTGACAAAGGGCTGATATCCAGAATCTATAAAGAACTGAAACAGATTTACAAGAAAAAAACAAACAAGCCCATTCAAAAGTGGGTGAAGGATATGAACAGAGACTTCAGAAAAGAAGACATACATGAAGCCAACAAACATATGAAAAAATGCTCATCATCACTGGTCATTAGAGAAATGCAAATCAAAACTACATTGAGATACCACCTCACGCCAGTTAGAATGGCAATCATTAAAAAATCTGGAGACAACAGATGCTGGAGAGGATGTGGAAAAATAAGAACACTTTTACACTGTTGGTGGGAGTGTAAATTAGTTCAACCATTGTGGAAGACAGTGTGGCGATTCCTCAAGGACCTAGAAATAGAAATTCCATTTGATCCAGCAATCCCATTACTGGGTATATATCCAAAGGACTATAAATCATTCTACTATAAGGACACATGCACACGAATGTTTATTGCAGCACAGTTTAGAATAGCAAAGACCTGGAACCAACCCAAGTGCCCATCGATGACAGACTGGACAGGGAAAATGTGGCACATATACACCATGGAATATTATGCAGCCATCAAAAACGATGAGTTCGCATCCTTTGTAGGGACATGGATGAACCTGGAAACCATCATTCTCAGCAAACTGACACAAGAACAGAAAATCAAACACCGCATATTCTCACTCATAGGTGGGTGTTGAACAATGCGAACACATGGAAACAGGGAGGGGAGCATCACACACTGGGGTTTTTGGGGGGAAAAGGGGAGGGACAGTGGGGGGTGGGGAGCTGGAGAGGGATAGCATCAAGAGAAATGCCAGATACAGGTGGTGGGGAGGAAGGCAGGAAATCACACTGCCATGTGTGTACCTATGCAACAATCTTGCATGTTGTTCACATGTACCCCCAAACCTAAATGCAATAAAAAATATATATATTAAAAAAAGAAAACAGTAATATGACACTTTTTAAAGACCTTACATGAATAATATAGTGATCCTCACAAATTTCCAAACAGACGGTAGTACAATTCCTCCTGTTTTAGGGGTGAGAAAACGGACCCACAATGTCATGGAGTCTGCCTGTGGTCACATGGGGTGGATGCAGAGCTGGACGTTGAGCCTTCTACTGGGACTCAGTGCCATCCTTTGAGGTCTGTCTACTGAGTATCTCTGTCCTGTCTGCGGACCATGGGTCACAGGTGCAGGCTGCACTGAGGAGGAAAAAGGTCACACTGAGGAGTAAAAATGTTGGAAAAACTCCCTGCCAGAACTCCTAATGGCCCTTTCCTAGCAGGGAGCAAGCTCAGACCAAAGGAGGAGGCAGACCATGTCAGACTGGCAGATTGCCAAAGATTCACTCAAGGAGAACCCATCCTGGGTGGTGGTAAAATGAGGTAGATCATTGCTTTGGCAACACATCCCTGTCCAGCCTTTTCTACCATGAAAAGAGAAGGGGACAGGGAAAAAAAGGAAACAAAAGTCACCATTTGGCTTGCTAACTCATCTGGTTATTTTCTTAATCTATTTACTTTCTACTTGAAAATGTTGTTTGGGTTTACTGAAATTTGGTCGACATTTCTTAAATGGGGACAGTGTTCCCGGCAGCAGCAGTTAGCTTGGTCCTTAGGTCACCGCTTTAGGCTAAGATTTGCAGATGTATCTGCCACTGTACAGAAGAACTGCTTTGGGTCGTGTCTGTGGAGAAATGTTTTAAAGGACACGGTTAAGATATTGTGCTATAAGCCAACACTTGAACACCAATTGTTTTGTCCTACCCTTCTGTCACAGTGGAGGGGGCTCTCCTCTTGGCAAAGGTCATCTCTCTGTCATGATTCTGGATCTCCTGTTCTCTTGATTATCTGTCACTCAGTTATCCCCACTCCCTCCCACAACTTTAACCTTGGCCTTTCTATTCTAGGAGCTTCTTCTCACAGGCTTAAGCCTCTCCTACCCTCCACCTCTACATTCCTCCCTGCACCTCACACACCCTTCCAGCATGTGTCCCAGCTAGTCTATCTTTCAGCCAACTTCTTTAGAAAGAGATCTTAGGTCACTTGCCATCCCTGCCATCTGCGCTCTGATTCACTTCTCAGATCCACGTCTAATTTCCAGTTTCTTTGACTTGCCTGCTGTGACTTTCCGTGGATGTGGACAGAAACCACACAGTCCTGTTGTGCGGCATCCCCCATCTTGAAACGTCCTCTCCCTCAGTTCCTGTGTCACCACACATGCCTGGCTTGGCTTTTCCCTCTAGTTCTTCCTTTCCTTCCTCCTGTGGACTCCTTGCTGTCTGCTCTCCCTGCTTCAGTGTCCTCACAGGGGGTTCCTTCCCTTCTTTGCCAACACCATCACCTGGGGGATCACACTCACCTCACTCACCTGGCACCTTTGGACATCTGTATCTCTATGCTGCATGCCCACATCTGAGCTGCAGATCCAAGGGCATTTCCACTTGTGCATCCCATGCCGAGCACACACTTCTCCAGTCTCAGACAGAGCTGTTCAGCTTCACCCCACCCTTTAGACAAGTTCCTCCCTGTGTATCATATTTTTCATTGATTAGTACTGAGTTGCCCAAATCAGAAACCCGGAAGTGATCTAGACTCCTCACATATCCAGTCAATCACTCACCAAGTCAACGATTCTGTCTGCTAAATACATCTCAACTGTATCTACTTACATATATGCGTATGTCTCCTTCTTCACTCCATTTTTTATTGTGGGCCACATTTACCCTTCAGAAAATGACAACACTGGCCACTCTTGCCCTTCCAGTCAGAAGTGTCAAAACAACTGTTCTAAGATGCAAATCTAACCATGTTACTTCTCCGGGTGAACCCCTGCAATGGCTTCCCACTGATCTTAGAAAAAAGTCTGGTCTCCTGTCTTCAGCAGCCTTGTCACCAGCCCTTTGAAGACTTTTCACTCATGTTCCATGCTGTGGTGGTGGGGATCACTTCAGTTCCTAGAGTTCCCCTTCTCTTTCCTGCTGCTCCCCTCAGTATGCTATCCGCCTTTCCTGGAACACCCATCCCTCTTCCTTCCCCAGGTAATTGAGTTCACCTTTCAGGTCTTGCCTTACATGTCACTTTCTCCAGGAAGCTCTCCTGGTGAGGGAATGCATTCTCTTCCCAGGTCCAAAAGGGGGTGTAGTTTCAAGGGCAAAAACTTCCCAGCGCCATAACTTTGCCCCATCCCCTCTCTCCATCCATGGATTAGAGGTCTCTGTTTAAATTTTTGTGGGGATTGGAAAATAATCAAAGTCAATCACTCCAGCAGAAGTTTAAATGAACTCTTTTCATAGGTCAAAAGGCTTGGAGAAGGAGGGAATTCCTCCCAGGTTAGAAGTCCCCTTCTTCCACACCCCTTCGGATTCCATATTTGGGTCCCCTTCCACAATCTTCACGGAAGCTTTCTCTCATCTTTTTCTCTCTCTTTTTTCTCTTTCTCTGTGTAAATAAATCACTTTCTGCAAAAACTTTGGTGTCTGATATTTACTGGCAAGTGCACTGTGCCTGGTGTGATCCCCTCTCCCATTCTTCGGAGAGTGAGAGACCAAGAGCCTGGAAGAACAGCCCACAGGGGAGTGAACTAAGCCTCCCCTGGATCCCAGAACCCGGCCAACACTAGCCTCTCAAATTTGAGTCAAGAATGTCCCCTGGATGGACATTCTCACTCATGTTCTGATGCTTGTTATGTTCATGTGGATCTTTCTATTGGCATGCTTTGGTCTCACAGTACAAGGAAAGATTTGTGGCAGCAAGGTCAGGCTTGCTTGTCTCTCGTGGGAGCACATTCCTGCCTATATCCCCAGCACCTACCAGCGTCTGGCTCCCAGGATAATCTGAATACATTTTGGTGGACAGAAGAAATGAAGGGATGTGGGGAAGAGAAGAACCAGCCAAAGTCTAAGAGCCTATGGCTGGGCTACAGCAAAGTCTTGGCATGTCTTACAACGTATTTTACCACATTTGTGGAAACACACAGTTGCCTTTTCTGTTCAAAGATGACCCTTCTCATGGAAAACAGCTGGAATTTCCTCCCCCTGTGCAGGTAAAGACCCTAACACTAATGTCATAGCTACTACCCTCTCCCCTCACTACTGCCCATGCCCAGCTGGTGCTGAGGGGTCATCTTAAGCTGTTGTGACTCCATGGCCCCCAAAGCCACAAAGCTCAGAGCTGCTCCTCAAGGAATGTTTTTCCCATTTCCTTCTCCCTGGCTCCTCTCCTTGCTGGTGTCCACTGGTGTCTCCTCCTGTGGCTTCTCAATCATTCTCTGTGCCTCACTGTTTCAACCTTTACTTTCCCCATAGAATGTTCTTTTCCACATCCCTGTCTCTGGATGCTCATGAGAAGGCTGATGGGGTAATCTTTGTCAGGACAAATAAACTATGCAAAACCTATCTGAAGTACACTAGCACTTCTGAAATAAAGGTTAAATATTTTGTAGCCCTGTGGAGTCAGATTCACAGTAGAAAATACATACACACATGTCCCATTTTTTCCAGCTTTTTTCAGAAGTTTAATGTCCCTTATAAGCCAATGTTCCAGGTACCTGAAGTTAAGCTCATAACTGCTGGACTGGTTTTAACAATTTTAATTAACATCCTTCAAAAACATTTACATCATTTTCCTGCCTTCTTAGACCATATGAAAACCTAGTTACATTTTTTTCATGACAATGAAGAGTCATCTAAATAGACATTATTAGATCATGATACAAAGATGTCATGCTTTCAAAGTTTACAAAGGCAGGATGGACTACATTGTACAAGATCATTGTGCTTTTACAACCACAGAACTGTCAAGCGCTCCTCACAGCACTCATTTCTGCCCACTCTTCTCTAGATGGTCAAGTTTCTTTAAAATGTTGGTAAACAAAAGAGTTATTGATTCACATGAGTAAGCTGTAGTAGGCAAAGCCTTTTTCTCTCCTGATCATGAAGTCAGAGGCTGTGTTGTCCATACCTGTCTGGGGGCTACTTCTCAACTATGCTCCAGATGGCAGGCAGGGGAAGCTGGACAAGCAATACCAGTGTGGGTGGAGTATTTTCAAGTTCTTTCTTGGAAAGTTGAACATGACTGGACTTTAAAATGTAGCAACGATTTTGCTGTATTTTAAAGCTCTAAAAACAACTGAGTATGTTCTGCTTTGTTTTCCAAAATTTCTGCAGCATAAAGTTGAACAGAGATTTTCAGGGTTCTATGTTCGATTTTAATGTTCATACATAGATTTTAACTATTTTTGCAATTATAATTAGAATGCACTCTCAAACATGTTACAGAAAATTTAGTCCATTGAGAAATCTCTATTATAGTAACTTGGAGGTTTACTCAATTTGGGGGCATGCTTTGGGGGCAATCTTGTCCTGTCATTTCGGTTTAATTTAAAATCCTATTTAATTTTTTTTTCTTTTTTGAGAAGGAGTCTTGCTCTGTCACCCAGGCTGGAGTATAGCAGCACAATCTCAACTCACTGCAACCTCTGCCACGCAGGTTCAAGTGATTCTCCTGCTTCATCCTCCTGAGTAGCTGGGATTATAGGCATGTGCCACCATGCCCGGCCAATTTTTGCCTTTTTAGTAGAAACAGGATTTAACCATGGTGGCCTGGCTAGTCTTGAACTCCTGACCTCAAGTGATTCATCTGCCTTGGTCTCCCAATGTGTAGGGATTACAGATGTGAGCCACTGTACGTGACCTGAAATTCTGTTTAATTTTTAATTAAAGACCGTCCTGGGATTGAAAAGTGAACTATGGGAGGAGAATACAATTTACACCTCCCTCACTATGTGTGCATAAATTTCCTTCATGCAAGGCAAAAACAAATTCTATTTAGGTGCCAATGAACTTCACTTGCTGCCTATACCACTAATTTTGAAGGATTATTTCAGGAAAATGAACTATTCTTACCATTTGACCTTATAATCAGAAAGTCCTAGGGCCCTAGCCTGGTCATGCCTGCTTTCAGGGAAGCCTTGGGTCATAGCTTCCGTTCTGGTGGATCCTGTCTGACTGACAGAGGGCTCCAGTAGGGAGGCCCCCATGGTGAAACACAGTCCGCATGCTCCTTCCCCAATCTGTAGCTTCCCCTGGCCCCATGGCAACTCCCCACATCACTTGGCTGGTGCATGTCTGTGGGGACAGGTTTTGCTTTCCTTGACCCACCCACAGGTATCTGTGCATACACCCCCCACCGCCACTGCTGCAGCAAGAGTGCAGTCCACCCCCCTCCCCCTGCTGACCACTACTGTAGTAGGCAAAGCCTTGGTGGGTACAGAGCCAGCCAGCCAGCCCCACTCCCACCACAAGTGCCCTGCCCTTCCCTTGCACCAACACCGCCATGGTAGTGAAACTCGGTACAGAGAACAGCAGATCCTCTCCTGCCTTGAGTGACCACTTCTATTCATGGAATACAGAGAAGGCACACAGACCTGTGCCTGCCAGTGCCCCCCAAGCCAACACCATCACCAATGCAACCATGTACACAGCTGCTGGCAGCAGCCCCCTGCCCTTCCTCGAGCTGTGTTGCCTCTGCAACTGTGGTGAATGCCCACATGGAGGCAGACACAGCGGCACCCACTAGCACCCTGCCGTAGCTGATGAGTGTGCATCCCACTATGTGCTGCTGCTACTGCTGCTGCTGGCACATGCAAATGAGGACAGATCCTGCTGTCCCTGCACTAGAAAACTCTTTGACTGACACCACCCATTGGATTGTAGTGCCCAATGTTCTGAGAGTACCTCAGACCACCCAGAACAGTGAATTCTTAACCTCAAGGAGCCAAGAGAACAAAGTCTGGGCCCAATACAAGTTCCCCAGAGTTAGCACAGGCAGTTCAGATGTTGGGGGCTGAACACTGGCTCCCTAAAATCTTCCAGAAATAAAGCCAGTGGGCTGAAATCACCTTATACCACAATCAAATCCTTGAAGGTCATCAGCCAGGACAGAAGAAAAAAATTCAAAGGTCAGCAACCTCAAAGATTGAAGGAAAATAAGCCCACAGCGATGAGAAAGAACCAGTGAAAGAACCACGACAAACTGAAAAAGTCAAAAAGTCAGAGTACCTATTTTCCTCCAAATGACCTCTTTACCACTCCAGGAAGGGTTCTGAACTAGGCTGAAATGACAGAAATAAAACTTAGAATATGGATAGCAGTGACAATCACTGAGCTACAGGAGTGTGTTGAAAGCAAATCCAAGGACTCTAGGAATCACAGTAAAAGAATGCAGGAGCTGACAGACAAAATAGTCAGTAGAAAACAATGTAACTGACCTGATAGAGCTGAACTCGAACTCCTGCTCTTATGACCTGCGCACCTCGGCCTCCCAAAGTGCTACGATTTCAGGCAGAAACCACCGCACTGGTTTTTAAAAAACAGCACCAGGGTTTGTTTTAAAAAGCAGTCTGGCCATACTTCTGTTGAGCAGCTGGGCTGTGCTGGGCTGTGCTGTGCTGTGCTGCGCTGTGCTGTGGGTCCGCTTCCATCCATGGTCTCCTTGTTCACTCCTGGCTGAAGGCTGGAAGGGCTAAGTCGGCCAAACAGCAGAGACAGTGGCCCACCCCTCTCCCTGGGAGCTCCATCACAAGGAGGTTTGGAACCTCTGTCAACCAGAGAAAACTGGCAAGGGTGGCTTGACACCACAATAGAAAGGTCTCGCCCAGTAAAGATGAATGGTATGGGGGCAGAAAAACAGGCTAGCCATGTTTTCATAGAGCAGCCCCAGTTGGTTTTTTTAACTGGGTCCCTAAGCCCGGTGTTTTCTGCTGACAGAGATCTGAAACCTCGCCAGGATGAACCTCCCAGAGGCAGAGGTGGGCCACCATCTTTGCTGTATGGGCAACATAGCCATTACGTCCTTTGGGCTTTAGAGAGTTGAAGTCGATCAGGGGTGGCAGCACCAGCCCAACCGAGCCCAGCCCTGCACCAACCTTACTGAGCAAGACCTCACAGCTTGAGTCTCCAGACACTCTTCCCAGTGCTCTCCAGCTGACAGAGGTTTGAAGCCTCCTGGCCATGGAGCTCCCAGGGGGAGGGGCAACTCACCATCTTTGCTGTTGGGGTGGCTTGGCAGATCCAGCTTTCTGGCTTGGAATTGAACCAGGCAACCAGGAGTAGAAGCGTATTCCCAGCACAGCACAGCTGCTTGATGAAAATATGGCCAGACTGCCTTTTTTTTAACCAGGGAGAGATGAACCGGCCCCTTCTTTTTCGGTCAACTACACCCTGTTGAAGGTGTAGATAAGGTGGGTGGGGTCTTTGCTCCTTCATTAGTCCAAAGGTAGCAAGGGAAGTTCCACTGTAGAGGCAGTGGCAGAGAGGCTTTCAGTTGCTCCTGGAGGCTCTGTTCAGGGCATTGCAGAGCTGCTACCGACTTGATATCTCTGGTGGGAGATTGCTGGAAGCCCAGACCCAGAGGATCAGCTTAGTGATGGAAACAGGCATCCACCTGACACTCTGGAGACTTCTGTAGGGCTGCTGTGGTATGCTGGAGGCTTGATTGTGTCCCTAGTCACCTCTGATCTTCCAGTACCTAGAAGTAACATGAGTGAAGCCTGTGAAACAGCAAAGATGGCAGCCTGCCCCTTCCTCTGACAGCTCTGTCCCTGGCAGGTATTGATCTGTTGCTGGCTGAAACACATCTGTAGGAGGTGGCTGGAGACCTCAGTTGGGAGGCCCTGCCCCATGAGGAGGAACAAGATCAGAGGCTCCCTTTAAAAAGCAGACTGGCCTCGCTTTTGTAGATCAGCTGTGCTGTGCTAAGGGTCCGCTTCAGCCCCCAGTCACCTAGAACACTCCAAAGCCCAAAGGCTGGAATGACTAAGTCACCCAAATGGCAAAGGTGGCGGCCTGCCTCTTCCTCTGGGAGCTTCATCCCAGGGAGGTTAGAAACCTCTGTTGGCTGGCAGACACTGGCAGGTGTAGTTGAAGACCCCTGCCAGGAGGTCTCACACATTAAGGAGAAATAGGATTGGTGACCCACTTTAAAAAGCAGTTGGGGCCGGGTGCGGTGGCTCACTCCCATAGCCCCACCACTTTGGAAGGCCGAGGTAGGCGGATGGCTTGAGATCAGGAGTTTAAGGCTGGCCTGGGCAACATGGCGAGACCATGTCTCTACTAAAACTACAAAAATTAGCTGTGCATGGTGGTGCATGCCTGTAGTCCCAGCTACTCAGAAGTCTGAGGCTGGATAATTGCTTGAACCCAGGAGGTGGAGGTTGCAGTGAACCTAGATTGTGCCACTGCACTCCAGCCTGGGCAACAGAGGGATATTCCATCTCTAAAAAACCCAAAAAACAAAAAAACTCTGGCCCCATTTTTGTAAAGCAACTGTGGTGTGCTGGGAGTCTACTCCAGCCCTCAGATGCCTCAGACTCTCCAAAGACTGAAGGCCAAAATGGCTAAGCCACCCAAACAGCAAAGATGGCAGCCTGCCCCTCCTTCTGAAAGGTCCCACAGTGAGGTTTAAGATGTCTGGCAGCCAAGGAACATCAGTGGAACTGGCTGGAGACCCCGGTTGGGAGGTCCTACAAAGTGAGGAGAAACGGG
>PVKV010031379.1:0-21097 GCA_004027835.1 Alouatta palliata | reverse complement strand
ATCCCCTCCAGCATCTGTTGTCTCCAGATTTTTTAATGATCGCCATTCTAACTGGCGTGAGGTGGTATCTCAATGTAGTTTTGATTTGCATTTCTCTAATGACCAGTGATGATGAGCATTTTTTCATATGTTTGTTGGCCTCATGTATGTCTTCTTTTGTAAAGTGTCTGTTCATATCCTTCACCCACTTTTGAATGGGTTTGTTTGTTTTTTTCTTGTAAATCTGTTTTAGTTCTTTGTAGATTCTGGATATCAGCCCTTTGTCAGATGGGTAGATCACAAAATTTTTTTCCCATTCTGTTGGTTGCTGATTCACTCTAATAACTGTTTATTTCTTTTTTTTAAATAATTTATTTATTTTACTTTAGGTGCAGACTATATCTGGCATTTCTCCCCATGTTATCCCTCCCCACCTCACATTTTCTCTCCCCTACCCCACCCCAACTGTCCCCTGTGTATGATGCTCCTCTCCCTGAGTCCACCTGTTCTCGTTGTTCAACACCCACATATGAATGAAAACATAAGGTGCTTGGCTTTCTGTGCTTGGGTCAGTTTGCTCAGAATGATAGTTTCCAGATTCATCCAAGTCCCTATAAAGGACACAAACTCATCTTTTTTTATGGCTGCATAGTATTCCATGGTGTATATGTACCACATTTTCTTTGTCCCGTCTATCATTGATGGGCATTTGGGTTGATTCCAGGTCTTTGCTATTGTACACGGAGCTGCAATGAACATACATGTGCATGTGTCTTTATAATAGAACGATTTATAGTTCTTTGGATATATACCCAATAGTGGGATTGCTGGGTCAAATGGAATTTCTATTTCTAGGTCCCTGAGAAATTGCCACACTGTCTTCCACAAGGGTTGAACTAATTTACACTCCCACCAACTGTGTAAGAGTGTTCCTATTTCTCCACATCCTCTCCAGCATCTGTTGTCTCCCGATTTTTTAATGATCGCCATTCTAACTGGCATGAGATGATATCTCAGTGTGGTCTTGATTTGCATTTCTCTAATGACCAGTGATGATGAGCATTTTTTCATGTTTGTTGGCCTCATATATGTCCTCTTTTGAAAAATGTCTGTTCACATCCTTTGCCCACTTTTGAATGGGGTTGTTTTTTTCTTGTATATCTGTTTTAGTTCTTTGTAGATTCTGGATATTAGCCCTTTGTCAGATGGGTAGATTGCAAAAAATTTTTTGCCAATCTGTATCTTTTGATTGGGGCGTTTAGGCCATTTACATTCAATGTTAATATTTTTATGTGTGAATTTGATCCTGCCATTTTGTTACTGGCTGGTTTTCTTTCTCATTAGTTGACTCATTTTCTTCATTGCATTTTTGGTCTTTGCCAACTGGTTTGCTTTTGCAGTGACTGGTACTTGTTCCTTTCCATGCTTAGTGTTTCTTTCAGGAGCTCTCCTAGGGCAGGTCTGGTGTTGACAAAATCTCTCAATAATTGCTTGTCCATAAAGGATTTTATTTCTCCTTCACTTATGAAGCTTAGTTTGGCTGGATATGAGATTCTGGATTGAAAGTTCTTTTCTTTAAAGGTGTTGAATATTGGCCCCCACTCTCTTCTGGCTTGTAGAGTTTCTGCCAAGAGATCTGCTGTGAGTCTGATTAGCTTCCCTCTGTGGGTGACCTGACCTTTCTCTCCCTTAGCATTTTTTCCTTCATTTCGACCCTGGTGAATCTGATAATTATGTGCCTTGGGGTTGCTCTTCTTGAGGAATATCTTTGTGGAGTTCTCTATATTTCTCGAATTTGAAATTTGGACTGCCTTGCTAGGCTTGGGAAATTCTCCTGGATAATATCCTGGATTGTGTTTTCCAGCTTGGAAATGATCTCCCCATCATATTCAGGTATACCGATCAAGCATAGATTAGGTTTTTTCACATAATCCCATATTTCTTGGAGGCTTTGTTCATTTCTTATCACTTTTTTTCTCTTGTATTGCCTTCTTTTTTTATTTAATTGAGTTGATCTTCAATCTCTGATATCCTTTCTTCTGCTTGATTGACTTGGCTATTAAAACTTGTGTTTGCTTCACGTAGTTCTCGTGCTGTGTTCTTCAACTCCATCAAGTTGTTTATGCTCTTCTCTAAGCTGGTTATTCTAGTTAGCATTTCATCTAACCTTTTTTCCAGGTTTGCATTGGGTTAGAACGTGTTCCTTTAGCTCTGAGAAGTTTGCTATTATCCACTTTCTGAATCCTGTTTCCGTCAATTCTTTGCATTCCTTCTTGGTCAAGCTGTGATCCTGTGTTGAGGAGTTGTGATCCCTTGAAGGAGAAGAGGTGTTCTGGACTTTGGTGGTTTCACCTTTTTTGCACTGTTTTTTTCCCGTCTTTGTGGATTTACCTGGCTGTGTTGTCAGAGAGCTGCTTGATGAGGTTGCTTGTCCGCCTGTGGGGGCGCTACTGGCTTTCTAGGGACTCCTTCAGTTTACTAGGGAAGCTTCCTGTGTCTTTTTTGTTTATGCTGGGAGATTAGGCCCGCCTCTTCTGCTGACATGTAGGCGCTGCTGGGTTTTCGGGAATGCTGTCCCGTTGCTATGTAGGCTTCCTGTGTTTTTTGTTAAAACATGTAACCCAGTCCCACCCCTCTAGTGGTGGGTTGTGCCCTTCCTCCACTGGGCTGAATCATTCAGGGTTCCTCTCAGATTGGGGCACTGGCTACACAACCCACTAGAGTCAGCGCTTCAACCCTCTGAGGTTTGTAGGGGAGGTTAGGGACCTGCCGAGCCGCACGCAGCACTCTCCCCCTTTCAGCTTTCTCTCTATCCGGGGGCGATAGCTCAGTCTGCAGACTCTTACTCAACTCTGCACTTGTAATTCCTGGCACTTGACTGGCAAAGATCCCCTGTTCTGTGTATTGCTGAGGCTCTAGGGAAGCGCTGTATCTGGATCCGAGCGCCAGAGGTGGAGCCTCTGACTCGCCAGTCAGATGCACTTTCTGGGTGAAGCAGTACCCCTCCCTGCCTCGATCTGCCCTGAGTGGGCTTTGCTCACCCTCGGACCAGACCCATTGAAATGCAACTGTTACCTTGGTTGGAGCTAGGGGATCTCTGGATTTCTGCATCTCTTTCGCTGGGTGTTGTGCGTTGGAGTTGTGTCTAATCTGCCATCTTGGATCCTCCCCCCATGACTGTTTCTTTTGCTTTGCAGAAGCTGTGGAGTTCAATTAGGTCCCATTTGTCTATTTTGGCTTTTGTTGCCAATGCTTTTGGTGTTTTGATCATGAAGTCCTTGCCTACACCTATGTCCTGAATGGTTTTGCCTAGATTTTCTTCTAGGGTTTTTATGGTGTTATGTTTAAGTCTTTAATCCATCTGGAGTTAATTTTAGTGTAAGGTGTCAGGAAGGGGTCCAGTTTCTGCTTTCTGCACATGGCTAGCCAGTTTTTCCAACACCATTTATTAAACAGGGACTCCTTTCCCCATTGCTTGTTTTTGTCAGGTTTGTCAAAGATCAGATTGTTGTAGATGTGTTGTGTTGCCTCCGAGGCCTCTGTTCTGTTCCATTGGTTTATATCTCTGTTTTGGTACCAGTACCATGCTGTTTTGATTACTGTAGCCTTGTAGTGTAGTTTGAAGTCCGGTAGTGTGATGCCTCCCATTCTGTTCTTTTTGCTTAGAATTGAGTTGGCTATGCAGGCTCTCTTTTGGTTCCATATGAAGTTTAAGGTGGTTTTTTCCAGTTCCGTGAAGAAGGTCATTGGTAGCTTGATGGGGATAGTGTTGAATCTGTAAATTACTTTGGGTAGTATGGCCATTTTCACGATATTGATTCTTCCTAGCCATGAACATGTAATGTTTCTCCATCTGTTTGTGTCCTCTCTTATTTCATTGAGCAATGGTTTGTAGTTCTCCTTGAAGAGGTCCTTTATGTTCCTTGTTAGTTGTATTCCTAGGTATTTTATTCTCTTTGTAGCAATGGTGAATGGCAGTTGGTTCTTGATTTGGCTGTCTTTAAGTCTGTTATTGGTGTATAGGATTGCTTGTGATTTTTGCACATTGATTTTGTATCCTGAGACTTTGCTGAAGTTGCTTATCAGTTTCAGGAGATTTTGGGCTGAGATGATGGGGTCTTCTAGATATACAATCATGTCATCTGCAAATAGAGACAATTTGACTTCCTCCTTTCCTCTTTGAATACCCTTTATTTCTTTTTCTTGCCTGATTGCTCTGGCTAGAACTTCCAATACTATATTGAATAGGAGTGGTGAGAGAGGGCATCCTTGTCTAGTGCCAGATTTCAAACGGAATGCTTCCAGTTTTTGCTGATTCAGTATGATATTGGCTGTTGGTTTGTTGTAAATAGCTTTTATTATTTTGAGATATGTTCCATGAATACCTAGTTTATTGAGGGTTTTTAGCATAAAGGGCTGTTGAATTTTGTCAGAGGCCTTCTCTGCATCAATTGAGATTATCATGTGGTTTTTGTCTTTGGTTCTGTTTATGTGGTGGATTATGTTTATAGATTTGCATATGTTGAACCAGCCTTGCATCCCCGGGATGAATCCTACTTGATCATGGTGGGTAAGATTTTTGATGTGCTGTTGCAATCGGTTTGCTAGTGTTTTGTTGAAGATTTTTGCATCTATGTTCATCATGGATATTGGCCTGAAGTTTTCTTTTCTTGCTGAATCTCTGCCAGGTTTTGGTATCAGGATGATGTTGGTCTCATAAAATGATTTGGGAAGGATTCCCTCTTTTTGTATTGTTTGGAATAGTTTCTTAAGGAATGGTACCAGCTCCTCTTTGTATGTCTGGTAGAATTTGGCTGTGAACCCATCTGGACCTGGGCTTTTTTTGGGTGGTAGGCTCTTAATTGCTGCCTCCACTTCAGACCTTGTTATTGGTCTATTCAGCGTTTTGACTTCTTCCTGGTTTAGGCTTGGGAGGATGCAAGTGTCCAGGAATTTATCCATTTCTTCCAGGTTTACTAGTTGATGTGCATAGAGTTGTTTGTAATAATCTCTGATGATGGTTTGAATTTCTGTGGAATCTGTGGTGATATCCCCTTTATCATTTTTTATTGCATCTATTTGATTCTTCTCTCTTTTCTTTTTTATTAATCTGGCTAGTGGTTTGTCTTTTCAAAAAACCAGCTCCTGGATTTATTGAATTTTTGAAGGCTTTTTTGTATCTCTATCTCCTTCAGTTTTGCTCTGATCTTAGTTATTTCTTGTCTTCTGCTAGGTTTTGAGTTTTTTGATCTTGCTCCTCTAGCTCTTTCACTTTTGACGATAGGGTGTCAATTTTAGATCTTTCCTTGCTTTTTATGTGGACATTTATTGCTATATATTTTCCTCTAGACACTGCTTTAAATGTGTCCCAGAGATTCTGGTATGTTGTGTCTTCATTCTCGTTGGTTTTGAAGAACATCTTTAGTTCTGCCTTAATTTCATTGCTTACCCAGTCAACATTCAAGAGCCAGTTGTTCAGTTTCCATGAAGCTGTGTGGTTCTGATTTAGTGTCTGAATTCTGAGTTCTAACTTGATTGCACTGTGGTCTCAGAGACTGTTTTTTTATGATTTCCGTTCTTTTGCATTTGCTGAGGAGTGATTTACTTCCAATTATGTGGTCAATTTTAGAGTAGGTGTGATGTGGTGCTGAGAAGAATATATATTCTGTGGATTTAGGTTGGAGAGTTCTGTAAATGTCTGTAAGGTTTGCTTGGTCCAGGTCTGAGTTCAAGACCTGGATATCCTTGTTAATTTTCTGTCTCATTGGTCTAATATTGATAATGGGGTGTTAAAGTCTACCACTATTATTGTGTGGGAATCTAAGTCTCTTTGTAAGTCATTAAGAACTTGCCTTATGTATCTGGGTGCTCCTGTATTGGGTGCGTATATATTTAGGATCGTTAGCTCTTCTTGTTGTATTGATCCTTTTACCATTATGTAATGACCTTCTTTGTCTCTTTTGATCTTTGTTGGTTTAAAGTCTATTTTATCAGAGACGAGAATTGCAACTCTTGCATTTTTTTGCTCTCCATTTGCTTGGTAAATCTTCCTCCATCCCTTTATTTTGAGCCTTTGTGTATCTTTGCACGTGAGATGGGTTTCCTGGATATAGCACACTGATGGGTTTTGACTTTTTATCCAATTTGCCACACTGTGTCTTTTGATTGGGGCATTTAGCCCATTTACATTTAGGGTTAATATTGTTATGTGTGAATTTGATCCTGTCATTTTGATGCTAGCTGGCTGTTTTGCCCGTTAGTTGATGCAGTTTCTTCATTGTGTTGATGCTCTTTACCATTTGGTTTGTTTTTGAAGTGGCTGGTACTGGTTGTTCCTTTCTATGTTTAGTGCTTCTTTCAAGAGGATCTTGTAGGGCAGGCCTGGTGGTGATGAAAGCTCTGAGTACTTGCTTTTTCACAAAGGATTTTATTTTTCTTTCACTTATGAAGCTTAGTTTGGCTGGATATGAAATTCTGGGTTGAAAGTTCTTTTCTTTAAGGATGTTGAATATTGGCCCCCACTCTCTTCTGGCTTGTAGGGTTTCTGCTGAGAGATCTGCTGTGAGTCTGATGGGCTTCCCTTTGTGGGTAACCCGACCTTTCTCTCTGGCTGCCCTTAGCTTTTTTTCCTTCATTTCAACCTTGGTGAATCTGACAATTATGTGCCTTGGGGTTGCTCTTCTTGAGGAATATCTTTGTGGTGTTCTCTGTATTTCCTGGACTTGAATATTGGCCTGCCTTGCTAGGTTGGGGAAGTTTTCCTAGATAATATCCTGAAGAGTATTTTCCAGCTTGGATTCATTCTCTCCATCACATTTAGGACACGTATCAACCATAGATTATGTCTTTTCACATAGTCCCATATTTCTTGGAGACTTTGTTCATTCCTTTTAGCCCTTTTTTCTCTAATCTTGCCTTCTTGTTTTATTTCATTGAGTTGATCTTCAACCTCTGATATCCTTTCTTCTGCTTGGTCAATTCGGCTGTTGAAACTTGTGTATGCTTTGTGAAGTATTTGTGTTGTTTTTTTCAGCTCCATCAATTCACTTACATTCCTCTCTAAGTTGTTTATTCTTGTTAGCATTTCATCAAATCTTTTTTCAAGGTTCTTAGTTTCTTTGCATTGGGTTAGAACATGTTGTTTTAGCTCACAGAAGTTTCTTATTACCCACCTTCTGAAGCCTGATTCTGTCAATTCATCACACTCATTCTCCATCCATCCTTGTTTCCTTGCTCGTGAGGAGTTGTGATCCCTTGTAGGAGGAGAGGCGTTCTGGTTTGGGGTGTTTTCCTCCTTTTTGCACTGGTTTCTTCCCATCTTTGTGGATTTATCCACCTGTTTTCTTTGTAGTTGTTGACTTTGAGATTGAGTCTCTCAGTGGATGTTGAGTTTGTCGAAGATGAAGTTATTTATTTCTGTTTCTTAGTTTTCCTTCTATCAGTCAGACCTCTCTGCTATAGGACTGCTGAGGTCCATTCCAGGCCCTGCTTGCCTGGGGATCACCTGTAGCAGCCGCAGAACAGTAAGGGTTGCTGCCAGTTTCTTCTTCTGCTATCTTTGTCCCAGAAGGATACCTGCCAGATGTCAGTCTGAGGTCTCCTTTATGAGGTGACTCTTTGGGTATATGGGGGTCAGGGAGCTGCTTGAGGAGACATTCTGTCCTTTATAGGAGCTCAAGTGCTGAGCTGTGAGCTCCGTTGTTCATTCAGAGCTGCTGGGCAGGTATGTTTAAGTCTGCTGCAGCAGAACTCATAAACCCCCCCTTTTTTTTTCCCCAGGTGCTGTGTCCCAGGGAGTTAGGGCTTTATGAGTTTCCGTTGTGCTGCTGCCTTTTCTCAGGGCTGCTCTGCCCCGCGAGGAGGCAGCCTAGTCACTGTCTGCCTGCAGAGGCTTTGCTGAGCTGCTGTGGGCTCCGCCCGGCTGCCATGTGAACTTCCCTGCAGTCCTGTTTATATGTGTATAGTTAGAACTGCCTCGGCAATGGCGGCCCACCTCTATAATGGCAGACTCTCTCTGTAATGGTGGGCTGCCTCAGCAATGGTGGACTACCTCCGTAGTGGTGGACTGCTTCGGTAATGGCAGAGGCCCCTCCCCCACAGAGCTGGACTGTCCCGGGTTCAGCTGTGCTTGCTGTGAAACTCTCAATCCAGAGTGTTTCAGATTGCTGTTTTTTTATGGGAGTGGCACCAGCCGAGCCTGATCACCTGGCTCCCTGCCTCAGAGCCTTTTTGGTTGAATGGTCGACTGTCTCCCAGGTGTTCCAGTCACCTGTTGAAGAGGTGCTGGGATCTGTGTGATTTCTCGTGCGGCGACCCACTGCGCCAGCTGAAACAGCTGCGCTGAGATTCGTGGCACTTTTTTGCCTGGGAATCTCCTGACCTGGCTCCCTGTTTCAGTCCCCTTTTTAATCAGATGAATGGGCGGCTCTGTCTCCCAGGAGCTCCAATTGCCAGCTAAAACGGCACCGCACCCATGTATTTTGTATGGAGAACTGCCGCGCCGGGGTGCCGGCAAAACAGCCGTGCTGGACAAACAGCCGCACCATCCAAAACAGCCGTGCTGGCGACCTGTGGGGCTCCTCTGTCTGGGAATCTCCTGGTCTGTGGGCAATAAAAATCCGTCTGGAAATGTGGCATCCACTCACCCTCTGTGCTTTCGCTGGGAGCTGCAATCCTGAGCTGCTCCTAATCGGCCATCTTGGGTCAATTCTCAATATTTTCTTATAATTAGATTTTTTGGGGTCCAGAAATGCCACAGAAACAAAGTCGTATTTTTCTTATATCAGCAGTTAAATTTTACTGGTTTGTTCCATTTAGTTTGTTTAATAATTGGCTTAGATACTGCTTATCAGATTTCCCTATTATAAAGTCAATATTTTCTTTATAAAATTAAGAAGTGGTTTTTGGCTAGATACTTTGAAATGATATAAATGTACCATTTATCATTAAACTTTTAACTACCAATTTGATGATTCATTGATAAACTGGCATTTTTGTATATACATTTTTACCTCCTTAAACTCACTTTTAAAATAAATTATGAGATATATTAGACAATACAGTATGAAACAGTCATCCTCAGGATTTCTGCAAATATCTAAAATCTACAGCTTTTTATTATAAAAAGTTTTGAAGGGGGAGCAGTGGACCCATATAACAGTTTGTTTTCAGAAATCATGAAATTGTTCCCTTAATATAAAATTTTGTTCCCTATTTGTCTTGAGGAGGAGAAAACCTAGCAATAGTCATTCATTAAGAAAATAATTAATCTTTATTCAGTTATATGTTAAGATTTATCATCATTATTTATCACTTAAGAATATTTTAGGTCTCAAGATTTGCTTGATTTATGCCTGCTTCTTGGATAGAGTATAAAATTCATTAAGTACTTTTTCCTTTTCCATTTGCTAGATTTGCTTATGGATGCAACTAATAGGGGTTACCAGGGCCATCAGTCCTTTTGCTGAAAATTTTCTAGTCATCTTTCAGTTAGACCAAGCTTTTCTTCTATTAGATCCCTCAGAAAGAGTTTGTGGTTAGAGACACCCGAGTTCCTGCATGTTAAAGCCATTTTCCTATGGCCTCATGCCTGAAGGCCAAGCAGGCTGGCTCTGCAATTTTCAGCACACATTTTCTTATCAGCGTGTCCGACAGTGGTGCTGCTCTGCTCGGCATGCTGTGCTTGACACAGTCGAATTCCTCTGCAGCTCAACCCATCCCACCTAGAGGTTATCATTGAAGTCGCATCGTTTCAGTGGCACATGGCTCAGAGTAGATCATTGTGGGTCAGGATACAGATTTGCATTCTCTTTTATTAATCTGGAAATTTTTATTATAGTTTTAAATATTGGCTTTTTCCAGTGTTTATTTTTACCATCTTTGGGGAATCTTGTTTTATGTATGTTATTTCTTGTCTGTCTCTCATTCATTTTACTGTTTTTCTTGCCCTTTTTATGTCTTTTTAACCTCATTTCTATTTTAGGGGTTTTTTTCCTTGCCTTTCCTTAATGCTTCTTATTACATTTTTATTTGAGTCTGTTTTTCCTCATTCACCTTGTAATTTATCATAAATTCTGAGGGAGGCCTATTTTAGATAGCCAACAATCAATTACTTTGAAGGCTAGAATAAACGTTTCTTCAGTGATGCTGACAAATGGTGTTCATGTCCAAGGCACTCCTCCTGGAGAGTTTAATTGAGCAGATACACCAATAAAATGAAGGTTCTAAGAACAGAGAAGGCAGAGAATCTAGGAAATAACTAATTTAACCCAGGAGAGTAATGGAAGGAAATCTTAGGCCTCAGCTGTGTCTCAGGGTTATAAGATAGCAGGCCCAGGTTCATGCACGTATACAGAAAATTTTGGGCTTAAAAGAGATTCTATTCAATAAGAGCAATATTGAGAAGATAGAAAATCTTCAAGATATGAGAAAAATAGTTGTTTCATTAATAAGAAATCAAAGGAAAATTAGATAGTTTAAGAAAACAAAAGAATGTGCGATCTCAATGTGAAAGAAATCAGTATGATATTAAACATTGTGATTGTAAGCAAGTTTTATGTTGTGAGGCAAGGGTGCATTTCAGCAGGGTGCCTGGAATTACATGCTTTTGTTACCTAAATAATCATTCTAGGGGCAATCATAAAGAAGAGCAATCCTAGCATGGTACTTGACTGCATGATGAATAATTTTACACAAGAAAAAGCAAGTAAGTGCTGATTGTTGATTTTGAATTTCTTTATACCATTCATAGGAAAGGATAGAAAACCTGGTTGTAGCTGTAGAAAACCACCTAAATGTTAGCAGCTCTGTCCATTTAAAATTTGGCTAAAAGATGTGAGAAGTAAAGGTGGGTAGCTTGATGTCGGGAGGTAGCATTGCTGATGGACTCATTGTTCAGAAAAAGGAGTCCATGTAGGTTAATGGAAGAAAATAGTAAAACATAATATAATTGTGTAGCCCAGGGAATACAAAGTCCACAGGGGTTATTGTGGCTGAGGTAATCTCTCTTCTTTCACAAGAGGGAGTCAACAGACAAAAGCTTGCTTTTTAAAATTCTTTCACCCCCACCTGTGGACAGGCTACAAGCTGATTTTGATCAGTCCAGGAACAGCACCAAGCATGGTCAGCCTCAGAGTTGACATTGCCTCTTTGGGGCAGGCTTGTGAGTGGGGAGGGCTGGGATGAAAGATTATTGATTTGGGGTATGAGTTCTTTGAACTGCTTAGATTCAGATGTGAATCGTATTATTTGTTAAGTTATTTTTGTAGTAAGGGATGTTGGTAGGTGTCTAACATGATTTGCAGAGCAAGAAGGAAGTGAGGTAGTTGGGACAGCAGGCAGAATGAAACACTGACAGAGATGGCTGACTGCTGGAGCTTCATTTGGAGTCACTGTTTCCTGTCAACATGAAATGGAATATTATGGCTAGGTCGGTTGCTTATCCTTGGTCCAATTATCCGTGGACAAGTGACGACCAAGTTGTTACCTAGGGGGTTGGGGCAAAGGGGGAGATCCCTCGATGAAGGATGTGGAGGTCCTGCCCTTATAAGCAGTAGACAGAAGGGACTGGGATACTGTGGTGAGGCTGTCAGCAGACCAGGGAGCTGTGCAATGAAAACAACTCCAAAGCTCTGTACATCCTTAGTACAAAATGGAAAGCATGTAAACCACGAAAGGACAGTGTGCATCCCAGCCAGTTGTGAGTTATGCCCTAAGCTATTGCTTATTAATAAGGGACAAGAATGTCAACTCGTTCTAATAAATTAGAGGAGATTCAAATTTGTCTCCAAAATAAAATCTTAAGCTGAGCTATGTTTCCTTCATTAAGATAAAACAGGGTAAGTGCTAGAAACTCTATGGTCTGCACATTTACTTGGTAGCCTGTAATGTGTGTATTTCCATGCAATTTTGTCTTAGGAGTAATGTCATTTACTATGTGTACTGAAGAACAAAAAATCCTGATATTACTGCATATCATTAGTGATGCACACACACACATACACATATTCCAGTATGTGGAGGCTTGACTATAATGCAGGCCTATATAAATAAACCAGTGAAAAGGGAGACCTTAATTGAAATTGCAAGGTCCTAAGGGGAGTGAGTTTTCCTGGAATGAAGAAAAGGAGAAGAAGAGTAGGAAAATAACTATTTCTAAAGAAAATATCTATTTTTGGTTTCAGGAGTGACTTAAAGAATTAGCAGTTTAGCTTGTGAAAATTGGTATATCTGTTCTTAAGAGTAATCTGCTGGGCATGGTGGCTTATGCCTGTAATCCCAGCACTTTGGGAGGCCAAGGCAGGCAAATCACGAGGTCAGGAGTTCAAGACCAGCCTGACCAACATGGTGAAACCCTGTCTCTACTAAAAATACAAAAATTGTCTTGTCTATTCATACGTTTACTTATTGGATGCTCCTCCCCACAGAGCATAAGCTACACAAGAAGAGAGATCTTGCCTATATTATTTAATGTCTGGGAGGTAGCTGGCCATGATTCCTCCCTCTCAGCCACTAGGAATACTAGAGGGCACTTGAAGAAAAAGAAGTAAGACAGATGACCTACTTGAGTCTGTGTTATGTGAGGATAATGGACATCCTGGTAAATAGAGTCATGATGTTTGATATGAAAAGAGCCCTTTTCTATGTGCTGGTTTTAGCAGGATGTCTCTGGGTTAGGATTGCATGGTAAATAAATATGTGGTCTACGGCTCCATGAGTCATGGCTCTCTGGAGAACCAGAAAGCTATTTGAGGTATTAAATGGAGATGTTTCATAACCTGCATCCCTGCCCCCATGTGAACTAAACCATGTCCCTTGCCCCAAGACTAAGAGGGAAGGGAAGATCTGGAGACCTACACAGGATATCTTAACCTTTTCCTGCTTTTCTGGTGCCTGTTGGTGGCTGTATCCCTGAAATGACTGGATAAGCTGGGTCCTGGGTGAGATTTCTGGTTTATGTTTGACTTAACATCTGATCACTTTTGTGAGCCCAGCTGCCTAATCCCAGAGCCTAGAGCACTCCTTGGCTTAAAGAGCATTTAGTGAATATTTGTTGTGTGAGTGAGCATGATTACACATTTGTGCAATGGTTGGCAGAGCCATGGTTTTCTTCTGTAGTAGTATTTTTTCCTTCATAAGCAATCCATGTCAGAATAAGACCTGTTTCATTAGTTCTGTGCTTTAAATGGGAGATCCAGATATCTAGAAATAAACCTAGGTTTATGATAGCATTTGTTGGAATTGAGGTTCATAAGAATAATGGACGTAATTTGGAAAATGCACCCTTGCAAATATTTAATGACTCTGCTGTAACTGGTGGAGTGAAAGTGCAGCTCTGGTGAGGAAAGTGGGGTGTCCTTGCTGTTATGCAAGGCTCACATCAGATGTGGTCCTGATATAAGGCTTATGCTTGTATTTTTAAAAGCTCTCCCTGAAGGGAATCTTAAAAGGAAAAAGTCCTCAAGTTATAAATCACAGAAAGCCTCATGCTTCTTTGAACTATTAGCCCAGTACTTCATTCTTATTCCTTTTGAGCCTGTTTTTGCTGTTGGCACAAAAGGACAATTTAATGCTTTCCAGAGATGAAATCTTACAGGCACGGTGGCAACTTCTGGATTTGCTTCTGTAAAGTGATCTCTCAGCCTGTGTGTAGTTATTGGTCTTAATTCCTTTAAATTAAGTATGTGGAAACAGTATTGGATTTAATGGAGACAAAGTCTGGAACCATGGCTTAGCACCGGTATTTTCTGCTGGAAACATTACTCTGAAGTGGATACACTGGGTGTCAGAGCTAAACAGTAATTGTTCCTGTTTATCATTTAGTGTATACAAATCTGGTGAGAAACCTGCACTTCCTAACCTTCATCTTGAACCTCCTTTGTTGTTCTTGTCTGACTTACCAAGTTCTGTGGTCCACATACTTTATGAAAGTGGAGCTTTCCTAAGCCAGGGTGGTCTTGGACAGGCAGATGCACGTGGTTAAGTTATTGCCCCACACTTTAGAATGACATGGTCATTTTAAGCTGCATTAAGTATATCTGGGCAACAGTAAGCCTCACTTCCCAGGATAAGGTGAACTACTGGAACATATTTTATTGCCTTTTAATTTTGCCTTTGGATTTTCATGATTTATGTTAGATTATAAAAGAAAGAAAGAAAGGACTTCTAATGGGTTAGCCTATTTTTTCCTTGTTGCTGAATTTGAGTTTGAAATCCTTCATGGTATTCCTATGTGGCTCCAATACCTTTTAATTGTCAGATCCAAGAAAATCTAATAATACAGTTTTGAGTCTTAAAGAAAACCATGGAAAGGGAAAAATGGGCCCTGGCATGTCTGGCGAGCTGTATTTATTATTTGGATCTGGATAGAATTTTATCTGATGTTTCTTAGGTGCTCTGACACTGATGTGAATGTAGTTGTTTACTATACTGTTAAGTATCAAACAATGATAGAATCTTCATACCAGATGGGACCTAAAGGCCACCTGATTCCACTTTTAGCCAAAAGAAAATAAGTGACTTATTGAAAATTATGTGCTAGTTCATAGCAGAGCTAGCATCATAGAGGTATCCTGAGTCCTGGATTGGTTTCACACTATGCCATGGTAATCTTGTAGTATTAGTTAGAATTTTGCCTTTTAATGATTTTGTATTTTATTTTATAGATGTTATTTTTTGTAAAATTATACCCTAAATAATTCACAGAATAATTTAATAGATATTCATAGGTATTTTTCATACTAATATATTCTTAAGTATAAATAAGTTCATGTTTTATCTGGCTAACAAATTACAATATCTACATGTTGAATATATGAAATGCCTAAAGCAGGGAAGCAAAGAATAAAAGCTAGAGCTGACCAAGAAAAAAAAAGAAGACTCAAATTACTAAAACCAGGAACAAAAGAGAGACCATTACTACCAACTTTATAGAGATTTTTTAAATTATCAGTGAATATTTTAACTACTATATTATAAATTACATAACTTAGATAAACTGAAAAAATTCCTAGAAAGACATGAGTTGCTGAAATTGACTCAAGAATAAGTAGAACATTGAAATAGATCTATAACAAGTAAAGAGATTAACTTAGTAAACAAACAAACAAAAACTTCCCACAAAGAAAAGCTAGGATAAGATGGCTTCACTGATTATTCCTACCAGACACTTAAAAGGAAATTAATACCAATTCTTCACGAACTCTTCCAATAGATAGAAGAGGAGGGAATAAAATCAAATCTAGCAATCTATGAAAAGGATTACACACCATCAGCAAGTAGGATTCATCCCCAGAATGCAAGGTTGGTTTAACAAATGAAAATTAGCTCATCCAATGAATCACAGCAGCAAGACAAAAACCACACAATCATCTCAACATACACAGGAAATGATTTGACAAAATTTAACTCCCATCCATGGTACAAACACTCAGCAAGAGTAGCAAATGGAAAAGGGCTTCTTCAGCCTAATATAGCCACCTGTGAAATCTGTGACTAGCGTCAGTCTTAATGGTGAAAGGCTGGGTGCTTTCCCCAAGATGAGGAAAAACAAGGATGTTCATTCTCACCACTCACTTCTGTTCATCATTGTGCTGGATGTTCTAGTCAGGGCAGTTACGCAGAACACGTGTGTGTGTGTTTGCAGCTCCATTGCTGGTGGTACCTAGTGCGGGCTCTCGGCTCATTCCCTCTTCCCTCTCTGCCTTTTCTGTTTCTGAACACAGGGAATGAATGACCTAGCAAAGGAGGGTGCCTAAAACCTTACTCCTGCTGTCTTTAGGGAACTTCTGAGATTTCAACTAGGCATTACTTTCTGATGGATCTTTCTCAGGAAATACGTTCTCCATTATTTCCTATTTAGTCACGTTTGTCATTTCTGTATACAAAAGTTTCAGGAGTCCCAGGTCATTCCTGGGCATGGGATATAAGACTCATTTCTGTCTAGCACACACCATTCTCACCTCATCCCCCATTTTCCTGCAAAGCCATTTACTCCAATCATGTGGGCTGTCTCCCTCCTTCCGCACGATGCTCTCCACATGGCCATGCCGGTGTCCTGTGCTTTCTTCTCTGGAAACCCTGAGCTCCCACTACCTCCCTCGCCAATCCTTATCTGTCCTTGAAGCTCTGTCTAACATGTATGTTCTCCTCTGGGAGGCTGTCTTCCTCTGAGCAAGTCTCAGGCCTTACTGCCCAGCTCTTTCACAGACCTGTAATTCACTTTCCTGTTTCCCCTCTAGACTTTGATCTCCTGAGACCTCTGTGTCTCTGGAATCTGACACACACACACACACACACACACACACACACACACACACACATATATGTTTTTTGTTGTTGTTGTTGACATAAACTGTAGGTGCTCAAAAATGATGCTGGATTGCTATCAATAGTCAGGAGACCTCGAAGTAATACAGGCCCAAGGATAATTCCCCTTCTAAGTGTAACTTCATATGAAGCATCTTTTTTTTTTCTTTTAATTTTAAGTTTTCCTGTCTTTGGGGCCTAGATTAAAGCATTGTCAGAAGCCAGAGGTTACAGTTGTGATTTCAGTTAACCAACTATGAAAAGAACATATTTTACTTACCTACGAATATATGCATCTACCCATTGACAAATATACCTATGTCACATCAAAACTGGAAAATCTGCAAAATTTATTTGCATATTTTTATGACTAAACAAAATTTCATTTAAATGACTAAAGCAAATAAAACTTCAAAGACACTTGAATGTACTTATCATTGTGCATTTGTGGGTGTTCTGCTAAAAGATTGGCAGTGTATTTAATTCTCATTTGTTAATAATAAAAAGAAAATAATAGAAAAAATAGGAAGTTGAGACAATTCTCTGTTCAAGTTATGAATTTAATAAAAAGAATTTTGTACTCAATATTAGATCTTTATGGACTTTGGTAAAATCCATGTCTGCTTTCTTTTTTTGCAATTAAAAATGTGTACATTTCTTTGAGAAGATTTTCTATTTTGATTTTTATTCTTTTCCTGATTCTCATTTTTAGTGTTTTCTGTTTCTATTAATGTCTTATCTTGTACTCATTCTCAATGGCTCAAAGTATTAAAAAATAAGGGAATGATGTGAAGTATGAAAACATCAAATATTTTTCCATGATAAAATATGTTTTAAAAAGGTAAGAAATTAAAAAATTGAAGGTCATATATTTTCAAATAATTATTCAAAAAATTTCACTTTTATTAAAATTAAAAATGTACAATGATAAGCATACAATTCATTGTATGTAAACTTTAAATAAAAGCTGAAATATCTTAGTTTATTTAAGACTTAAATATATTTTTATTGGGAAAAAAGAGAATTACAATAGAACCTTCAGGGTCTGTCTTTGCCACTGTAAGGAGCAGTAATTAATGCATCACACTGATTACATCCAAACACAGAGCTGCGTGGAAAATAAAGACCGAGGAGGGCAGATCATGAGGTCAGGAGTTCAAGAACAGCCTGGCCAACATGGTGAAACCCTGTTTCTACTAAAAATACAAAAATTAGCCATGTGTGGTGGTGGGTGCCTGTAATTCCAGCTACTTGGGAGGCTGAGGCCTGAGGCAGAAGAACTGATTGAAACCGGAAGGTGGAGGTTGCAGTGAGCCAAGATCGCACCACTGCACTCCAGCTTGGGTGAAAGAGTGAAACTCTATCTCAAAAAAATAATAATAAAAGTGGTTAGTATTACAGAATAGTCCTCAGCTGCCCTGTGTACCTGATGGGATTCCATGTGGATTGCAGATCATGAATAGAGCAGGGAACACTCAGTGAGGTGGATGCTTGGGTGCTTCTGGGAAACAAGCTCTGTTCTGCCGGAGTCTGTTGCATGTCTGCTCTCTGCCAGGAAGTATTTGACAAGTTATTGAATTGTTTTTCTCTTATCCAAGTGTTTCCATTCCTCAGATGGATCAGGAGCAGTGTTTGTTCCCCAATGTCCATGGGATTAAGATATAATTGTCTTTTGTTTTGAAAGGCAACAATCTTTACTGGTTTAAGGAAAGAATCAACATGAATGAACTCCAATAGAAAAAAAATGAAGATTCAATGTCATTCTTAATTCTAGAAAACTTCCTTGCTTTCTAACTCTGAACCTAAGACAACCAGAATCAATTCACTTATTGAAATGCTAATGTCAAGAGGGTATATTTTTATGTACAAAATGTAATCCATATATCCATTCATTCCACAAATATTTATGAGTGCCATGAAAACAGTAGTGAACAGGGCTGGCAAAGATTCTGTTTTCATGGAACTTAGTCTACTGAAAAACACAGACAACATGTCAGGCAATGCTAGGCGCTGTGGCAGAAAGGGTAGAATTTAGTTCAGAGCCACTGGTGAGTGTGGGAGACTGAGATCAGAGTAGACATCAGCTTTTTAAGATGAGGAAGGACATGGCTGCATCTCAGACGTGAAATGTGCATGTATGAATGTTAGGAAAGTTTACCATAATTCTTAGAAATGTAATCTCTGTAATCACAGAATTTAGACCTATGCCTCCTGGTGAATTTAGAATTCAGCCTTTGGTAATGGATGTGTTATTTTAATTGAATTTACAGAATGGAGAGGTTTGATGCTCTGTGAGTGAGGGAGGATGGAGAGGCGCCAGCCTCAAGAAGGCTGAGCTGCTGCTGGGCAGAGCTGCGTTATACCAGCCAGAAACATCGGCTGCTTCCATGCACTGCAGCCTCCCACATAACGTGGGTGAGCAAGTGAAAGCACAGAATCATCCCAAAGGCTGTGTCATGCTTTCATACATTTGAGGCCATTTATGTCCCCTCCTAAAACGTAAACAGTCACACATGCTGAGGAGCCGAGGTGGGGAGGCCCTAGTGTGTGCAACTTGCGGTAAACAGAGCAGCATTTGCAAATGTTGATGCGTAGAGCAAGAAACGTATCAAAGGAGGGATAAGAGAAAAGGCAGGTCTCTAAAATTAGTCACTGAGGACTTGTTTTCATCTGTTTTGAAAGGTCATGGGGATTTCTCTTGAGCTAGAATGGAGGCAGTTTGTGCAGTGCATGGACCAATCAGTGTGAGAGTGCCTGAGTTTCCAATGACATATTTGCAACTGTTTGTGTTTGTAGCTTTTGAGCTATGGCCATGGAAGATGGTTCATATTATATTTAATGGTTGTTGATCCAGTATCTGGCCAGTGGGAGATATTTGTTCCTGATGGCCTGGCAGAGCTTTCGGCTCTGCAAACACTCATTGCCGTGGCTTCCAGCCCGAGCACATTGTGGTCACATTGCAGGAATGTGACAGTTGGACTGTAATTTTAGTTCTGCTCAATTTCTTTGTAAATGATTTACAAATGCAACTTGAAAAATTAATCTTGAAGTAGGTTGCAGCATTTCGGTTATACTCAACACATAGGATTCCTATTACACATCTAATTCTATTATTTCTAGTTATGGCACAGTGCTAATGAAGTTTGCGAATTACAAAAATATGGCAACTTTTTTTTTTTTGCACTTCAAGGATAAATAGCCTTAAAGTAAACAAATAGTACCAAGGGAAAAGATACAATGAAATTTTCTACATAGAAAACCCCACAATGTAAAGGCTTATGCAAATTTTGAAGCATTTGTGCGTACAGTATTCAAATAGACTTTTTAAATGGTGGTCCATTTGAATGAGCCTGTCCAAAGCATACTTATTTCAGTTATTTACTGAAAGACAAGCTAGAGTTGAATAAAAAGTAAAGCATAACTCTGATTTAATGAGTGTGGTTTGGCCATGAAAATAACCCTTTACTTAGTAGAATCTTTGTAGAGTATGCAGTTATTTTATGGGAAATGTAAGATGCAGATACAGAAAAATAATATGTTGGTGTAATTAGTTTTTAACTTCAGAAATATTTCTAAATGTTTTCTTACTTTTTAAAGAAACAGCACATTTTGGAAAATAGAAAGTATAAACAGACAAAAGCAACAAACTAAGGGAAAAAACACAGTAGCTTGTTAGCATTAGCTGCTCCACCCTGCAGAGGTAACCCCTGTTAATGTGCTGGTGAGTAAACCTAATTCTCGCCTAACTGTGTGGGCATGTATGTGTCTATTCATACATGCATGCACACACACATAGTGAAATGAGATTCTAGTACAAATACTGTTTATTAGCCTGATTTTTCACCTACTTAGTTTTGATGGTTGCATATAATTCTTTTATGTGGGTGCAGCATAATTTATCTGATTCATGTTCTGTTGTACATTCAGGTAGCTTTCGATTTGTGTTACAAATATATACCATGCTATGATAAGCATCTCTGTAAACACATTTTTATATCTGGGTGATTATTTTCTCATAATGCTTTTTAGCTGTGTAGCTGCTGAGTCAGTGTCTTCACTGTTTAATAGTTTTTGATACATATTGCCAAATTTTTCCTAAAAAGTTTGGGCCAACATATATATCTTCTTTTTTTTTTTTTGAGACGGAGTTTCACTCTTGTTATCCAGGCTGGAGTGCAATGGCGCGATCTCGGCTCACCGCAGCCTCCGCCTCCTGGGTTCAAGCAATTCTCCTGCCTCAGCCTCCCAAGTAGCTGGGACTACAGGCACGTACCACCATGCCCAGCTAATTTTTTGTATTTTTAGTAGAGACGGGGTTTCACCATGTTGACCAGGATGGTCTCGATCTCTTGACCTCGTGATCCACCCGCCTCGGCCTCCCAACAACATATATATCTTCTTATAAAGTGTGAGGAAATTATTTGTCTACATCAAAGACTAAAAATTATTTTAGGCCAGGTGCGATGGCTCGCACCTGTAATCCCAGCACTTTGGGAGGCTGAGGCAAGTGGATCATTTGGAGCTGGGAGTTTGAAACCCACCTGACCAACATGGTGAAACCCCATCTCTATTAAAAATACAAAAATTAGACAGGCATGTTGGCCCATGCCTGTAATCTCAGCTATTTGGGAAGTTGAGGCACAAGACTCTCTTGAACCCGGGAGGCAGAGGTTGCAATGAGTCAAGATTGTGCCACTGCACTCCAGCCTGGGCAACAGAGCAAGACTCTGTTTCAAGGAAAAAAAATTATTATTTTAAAGATTTTTTTTTTTTTTTTTTTTTTGAGACGGAGTTTCACTCTTGTTACCCAGGC
>PVKV010031378.1:0-13920 GCA_004027835.1 Alouatta palliata | reverse complement strand
GGGATAAACAATGAAATGAAGGCAGAAATAAAGACGTTCTTTGAAATCAATGAGAATGAAGACACAACATACCAGAATCTCTGGGACACATTTAAAGCAGTCTCTAGAGGAAAATATATAGCAATAAATGCCCACATGAGAAGCAAGCAGAAATCTAAAATTGACACCCTATCGTCAATATTGAAAGAGCTAGAGGAGCAAGAGCAAAAAAACTCAAAACCTAGCAGAGGACAAGAAATAACTAAGATCAGAGCAGAACTGAAGGAGATAGAGACACGAAAAACCCTTCAAAAAATCAGTAAATCCAGGAGCTGGTTTTTCGAAAAGGTCAACAAAATAGACAGACCACTAGCCAGATTAATAAAAAAGAAAAGAGAAAATAATCAAATAGATGCAATAAAAAAACGATAAAGGGGATACCACCACAGATTCCACAGAAATTCAAACCACCATCAGAGATTATTACAAACAACTCTATGCACATCAACTAGTAAACCTGGAAGAAATGGATAAATTCCTGGATACTTGCATCCTCCCAAGCCTAAACCAGGAAGAAGTCAAAACCCTGAATAGACCAATAACAAGGTCTGAAGTTGAGGCAGCAATTAAGAGCCTACCGCCCAAAAAAAGCCCAGGTCCAGATGGGTTCACAGCCAAATTCTACCAGACATACAAAGAGGAGCTGGCACCATTCCTTCTGAAACTATTCCAAACAATCCAAAAAGAGGGAATCCTTCCCAAATCATTTTATGAGACCAACATCATCCTGATACCAAAATCCGGCAAAGATGCAGCATGAAAAGAAAACTTCAGGCCAATATCCATGATGAACATAGATGCAAAAATCTTCAATAAAATACTGGCAAACCAATTGTAGCAGCATATTAAAAAGCTTATCCACCATTAAGTAGGCTTCATCCCGGGGATGCAAGGCTGGTTCAACATATGCAAGTCTATTAACATAATTCACGCCATAAACAGAACCAAAGACAAAAACCACATGATTATCTCAATTGATGCAGAGAAGGCCTTTGACAAAATTCAACAGTCTTTTGTGCTAAAAACCCTCAATAAACTAGGTATTGACAGAACGAATCTCAAAATAATAAAAGCTATTTACGACAAACTACAGCGAATATCATACTGAATGGGCAAAAACTGGAAGCATTCCCTTTGAAATCTAACACTAGACAAGGATGTCCTCTCTCACCACTCCTATTGAATATAGTACTGGAAGTTCTAGCCAGAGCAATCAGGCAAGAAAAAGAAATAAAGGGTATTCAAATAGGAAAGGAGGAAGTCAAATTGTCTCTATTTGCAGACAATATGCTAGTATTTTTAGAAGAAAGACCCCATCATCTCAGCCCAAAATCTCCTGAAACTGATAAGCAACTTCAGCAAAGTCTCAGGATACAAAATCAATGTGCAAAAATCACAAGCATTCCTATACACCAATAACAGACTTAAAGAGAGCCAAATCAAGAACCAACTGCCATTCACAATTGCTACAAAGAGAAAAAAATACCTAGGAATACAACTAACAAGGAATGTAAAGGACCTCTTCAAGGAGAAATACAAATCACTGCTCAATGAAATAAGAGAGGACATAAGCAGATGGAGAAACATTCCATGCTCATGGTTAGGAAGAATCAGTATCATGAATATGGCCATACTGCCCAAAGTAATTTACAGATTCAACGCTATCCCATTAAGCTACCAATAAACTTCTTCACAGAACTGGAAAAAACCACCTTAAACTTCATATGGAACCAAAAGAGAGCCCGCATAGCCACGTCAATTCTAAGCAAAAAGAACAAAACGGGAGGCCTCACACTACCGGACTTCAAACTATACTACAAAGCTACAGTAATCAAAACAGCATGGTACTGGTACCAAAACAGAGATATAGACCAATGGAACAGAACAGAGGCCTCTGAGGCAACACCACACACCTACAACCAACTGATCTTTGACAAATCTGACAAAAACAAGCAATGGGGAAGGATTCCCTTTTTAATAAAGGGTGTTGGGAAAACTGGCTAGCCGTGTGCAGAAAGCAGAAACTGGACCCCTTCCTGACACCTTACACTAAAATTAACTCCAGATGGATTAAAGACTTAAACATAAGACCTAACACCATAAAAACTCTAGAAGAAAATCTAGGCAAAACCATTCAGGACATAGGCATAGACAAGGACTTCATGACCAAAACATCAATATCATTGGCAACAAAAGCCAAAATAGACAAATGGGACCTAATCAAACTCCACAGCTTCTGCACAGCCAAAGAAACAGTCATTAGAGCGAATCGGCAACCAATAGAATGGGAAAAAAATGTTGCAGTCTACCCATCTGACAAAGGGCTGATATCCAGAATCTACAAAGAACTAAAACAGATTTACAAGAAAAAAACAAACAAACCCATTCAAAAGTAGGCGAAGGATATGAACAGACACTTTACAAAAGAAGACATACATGAGGCCAACAAACACATGAAAAAATGCTCATCATCACCGGTCATTAGAGAAATGCAAATCAAAACTACATTGAGATACCACCTCACACCAGTTAGAATGGTGATCATTAAAAAATCTGGAGACAACAGATGCTGGAGAGGATGTGGAGAAATAGGAACACTCTTACACTGTTGGTGGGAATGTAAATTAGTTCAACCATTGTGGAAGACAGTGTGGCAATTCCTCAAGGACCTAGAAATAGAAATTCCATTTGACCCAGCAATCCCATTACTGGGCATATATCCAAAGGATTATAAATCATTCTGCTATAGGGATACATGCACACGAATGTTCATTACAGCACTGTTTATGATAGCAAAGACCTGGAACCAACCCAGATGCCCATTGATGATAAACTGGACAGGGAAAATGTGGCACATATACACCATGGAATATTATGCAGCCATCAAAAACGATGAGTTTGTATCCTTTTGGGGACATGGATGAACCTGGAAAACATCATTCTCAGCAAACTGACACAAGAACAGAAAATCAAACACCGCATATTCTCACTCATAGGTGGGTGTTGAACAATGAGAACACATGGACACAGGGAGGGGAGCATCACACACTGGGGTCTATCGGGGGGAAACAGGGGAGGGACAGCATGGGGTGGGGAGTTGGGGAGAGATAGCATGGGGAGAAATGCCAGATACAGGTGATGGGGAGGAAGGCAGCAAATCACACTGCCATGTGTGTACCTATGAGCAATCTTGCATGTTCTTCACATGTACCCCAAAACGTAAAATGCAATAAAAAAATAAAATTTAAAAAAAAAACATCAAAAACTGGGCAAAAGATATGAACAGACACTTTCAAAAGAAGACATTTATGCAGCCAACAAACATATGAAATAAAGCTCATCACTGGTCATTAGAGATATGTAAATCAAAATCACAACGAGATACCACCTCACGTCAGTTAGAATGGCAATCATTAAAAAATCTGGAGTTAGAATGGCAATCGTTAAAAAATCTGGAGACAACAGATGCTGGAGAGGATGTGGAGAAATAAGAATGCTTTTACACTGTTGGTGGGAGTGTAAATTAATTCAACCATTGTGGAAAATGGTGTGACAATTCCTCAAGGATCTAGAACTAGACATACCATTTGACCCAGCAATCCCATTACTGGGTATATACCCAAAGGATTATAAATCATTCTATTATAAAGACACATGCACACGTATGTTTACTGCGGCACTGTTCACAATAGCAAAGACTTCGAACCAACCCAAATGCCCATCAACGACAGACTGGATAAAGAAAATGTGGCACATATACACCATGGAATACTATGCAGCCATAAAAAGGATGAGTTCATGTCCTTTGCAGGGACACGTATGAAACTGGAAACCATCATTCTCAGCAAACTGACACAAGAACGGAAAACCAAACACTGCATGTTCTCATTCATAACTGGGTGTTGAACAATGAGAACACATGGACACAGGGAGGGGAACATCACATACTGGGCCCTGGGGGGTGGGGGGCTAGGTGAGGAGTAGCAGAGGATGGGGGAATAGCGGAGGGATAGCATTAGGAGAAATACCTAACGTAGATGACAGGGCAGTGGATGCAGCAAACCACCACCATGGCATGTGTATGCCTATGTAACACACCTGCATGATCTGCACATGTACCCCAGAACTTAAAGTATAATTTAAAAAGAAGATACATAAATGTATTGAACTATTTAAACAACCTGGATATGCTTTAAAATTCTTCAACCAAAAAATAAAAACAAATATGATGATATGTTAATAATTATTTAAGATGAGCGTACAGAACTTCATTATACTATTTTCAACTTCTATATGTGTTTGAATTTTCTCATAATAAAAAATGTTCTTCAAGTATAAAGAAAAACAAAGTCCCTTACCTCCTAGAGAGTATCTCATGACAGCTACAATTATTGTTGGTATAGTGAAATGACCGTTAGTCTCCAGAATCACTATACAAATGTTTGAAGTCTTAATCCCAAAGTGAATATTTTGGTATTACCTATTGTTGATTTTCCCAAATTGGGTATTAAATTTCTTCTGAAGTCTTCCTCCTCTAAGATCTATATTAGCTGCCACCTGCTCCACTAAACCTATTTATTCATTCATTTAACAAATAACTATTAGATGATTTAACATGCTGAATCCTATCCTAGACACAGGAGATTTTGTAGAAGCAATAAAGACAGTTCTTAACTCTCTGCGAGCTAACAGTCTACGTGACAGAGACAGGTAAACAGGAAATTACAGTGTACAAAGACGCATGCTGTAATAGGGGAACTGAAGGGTATCATAGGAGAGGGATCTAACCCAGTCTGGAGGGGTTAGACTTGTGAATTGAGACCAGAACAGCCAGTAGAAGTGGACGAGGGGTCAAGAGACCAAGAGTAGCCTAGGCAGAGGGAACTGCATGTGCAAAGGAACAGAGGTAAAACAGAACATGTCCTAGTCTTGGAATTTGTGATGGTTAATTTTGTGTGTCATCTTGACAGGGCCATAGGGTGCCAGATATTCAATCAAACATTATTGTGGGTGTATCTGTGAGGGTGTTTCTGGATGAAATTAACATTTGCATTGGGGGACTGAATAAAGCAGACGACCCTCCCTGATATGAGTGGGTCTCATTCAATCAAATGAAGACCTGAATAGAAAAAAAGGCTGATCAAGAGGGAATTCTGCCAGCCAGACTGCTTGACCTGGAACATTGTCTTCTTCTGCCCTTAGACCAAAACTTACAACCATCTGTCCTAGGTCTCCAGCTTGCCAACTGCAGATCTTGGGACTTCTCAAACTCCATAACTGTGTAAGCCAATTGTTTATGTGTACACACACACGCACATACATACATATGGTTCTGTTTCTCCGTAGAACCCTAACTAACCTGGAACTGAAAAAAGCTTTAGTAGGGCTAGCCCATGTAGTGTATGTTTGGGGATGGGGAAGGCAGAGGGAAGGATAGAGATTAAGTTGGAAATTTAAGGCAGAGTTCACCTACTACACACTTTGTCACAAAGGGAATGAAAAGACACGGCAGTATTTTAATCATGAGATTAATGTGATCAGATCTGCATTTAAGAAAGACTATGTCAGCTGTTAATGAAGAGTAGACTAGAGGGGGCAAGACAGTGTCAGGGAGACTGGTTAGGAGGTTGCTGCAATACCCCAGCCAATAGGTTCCCTTCATAGCACTCTCATCAAGGCACTTTGAAGCTCCTTTATGGCCTTTATTCTTTCAGCTTGAAGCACAAATATTTGGTCATGTGTTTTCTCTCCCCTTCTAGAACAAGCTCCTTAAAGATGGGAACCATGTCTCACCTTTATTACTCCCACACAGCTTAGTAATCACAGTCATCACTTAACACATGATGTTTCAGGCACTCTGTATACATAATGTCTAATTCTCAATAACCACACAAGCAGGGTAGCTATTATCTCCATTTAACAAAACGTATATCAAAATTTAGAAATATTAAGTACTGGCCCAGACCCAGAGAGCTGATAAATGGTGGGGCTTGAATTCCCACCCCAGTCTGTCCTGCTCCAGTTCTTATACTCTTTCCACCATATCATGCTTTTCCTAAATAGTGTCTTTTATCTTGTGTATGATCAATAAGTATGTGCACAATTGAGTTACAAGATGTCTGAGTCCAATCTTACTAAACCATAGACGTGCTCTTACGATGCATGTTTGTCTACAGATAAATGGGAAAACGTCAGCTACACTTCAGTTTTTTAACTTCTAAAGTGCTCTATAGCTGGACCTTTTTATTCTTATAATGAACGTGCAGGTACATTGGGCTTTGCCATAAATGGTCTAAGTGGTGAACTGACCAGTAGATTACAGGAAGAGGAGGAGGATGCTGGAGCCAAAGAGGAGAACCAAGGCCAGCCCAGAGCATCAGCAGCAGGTCCTGATGCAGTCCAAGAAGAAACTTTAAAGGCTGGCATCACTCTCCACTTAATCTATAATGTGACTGAGCTGCAACCCCAGTGGTTTTGAGAAACAAGAATCAGCAGAATTTTGCAGCTTTAATAGAATGCATAAGCAACTAAAAGTTTCGGAGAAGTCTTCACTTCATTACCTCAGCAGTCGTATCCTGACCTTGTGGCTGCTCTTTGTAATGACAGTTTTATGTTTTCTCACATAAGTAGAATTAACATTTTTCCCTCCATGACATGAACTCGTGGTAGATGAATGCTTTCGTAGCTTGCAAGTAGTTTTTCAATGTCACATTTCTATAACAGTGTTATGGAACAAAACTAATTGGTGTCTGTATTGAAGGCAATTCTATTCCCAGCAAGATAAATTGGATTTCTAAACTGTGATTTCCATTGTGTTACCTCTCTGTATCATGAAACTTATCTTGATGTGCACAGCAGTCAGGCTACTTACTAATACAATGAAGTCCAGCTTTATGCTGAATCCATCATCTCTCTTTCCCCGGGAAGGAGAACAGCAGCACAGCAGAAGCATAATTGTTGACCACCATCTAATGGAAGGGGTTAATGAGGATATACTACACTAAATAAAAGTGTGAGCATTCAAAGACTAAAAGAAAATAATCCATTCTCTAAAAGGACGAGACACCATTGTGAATTATCCAGTCTGCCACCGTGGACTTTTGTGTGTACCTGAGGTTTTTGTCTCTTTTTTGCTTTTTTAGTAATATTTTTTAGAGATACACATATACATAAGTACTATTTTAGAATATAAGCCACCATCAGTAAAAACAGTCTTATCTTGTAATTTGTAAATTTGGACCCTGCTAATCTTAACTTTTAATAAATTGGGTGGCACTGTCATAATTTATGAAGAAAAGATTTGCTAAGTGAATTAATGGGGTAAAAATGTTATAGAAAATAAGATTAAAAGCTTGAATGTTCATATCCTTATAATTAAAAGGCAATCCTAAGATGATACAGTTTAAACGCATGGATTCTAGAGCCAGTCCACCTGAGTTAGAATCCTGCCCCCAACACTATCATGACCTTGGACACATTACTTAACCTCTTCGTGCCTAAATTTTCTTGTCTGTGAAATATTTCTTGTCTGTGAAATATTATGCTGGTGCAAAAGTAATTCAAGTTCTTGCCATTAAAAGTAATGGCAATATAATAGGGTATTCTTCATAGCAGGTTGTCATAAAAGTTATAGTTAACAATGCACTTAGAGAAGTTCCTGGAACACAATAAACACTCAGTGGTACAAGCTATAATTATTATTAATATCTAGAAGCATCATTATTTTAACAAAGTGATAAACGAGTTAAAACAGTTTTATCGTACTAAGTCCGGCAGATTTCCTTAGAATCTTTAGCAGATTCTAGTAATTCCTTATTGTGTGGCTTCCTTTACATTATTAGGTATCTCTGAAAGAAAGAAAACTGCATTTCTTTAAAAAAAAAAAAAATCTCTCTCTCTATAGTTTCCCCACAGTTATTTTATACTGGTGTCTAAAGTCAACCTAGACTGCTCAACCAGTGTCAGGGCCTTGTGCCTTTGTGTTCAGCCAAATCCTTTTAGGATCTTGGGAAACTGCGCCACGTGCAACATCCCCCACTGCAAGGAAATAAGATAAAGTTTCTTTGTTTGTGGCATGGGGCACTTATGTATACTGGAAATCATATTTATATCTTATTTGTTAAATGCTAAATGGAAAAGAGAGATTATACGTTGCTCTGTTTCAGAAAGAAGTACAATAGAAGAATGAATTTTTAAAACTAACATTTTCCTAGTTCACAATAATTACACAAAGTGTAATAATTACAAAAAATGTAGTTTTGTGGCTTATATATTCTATTAAAGCTGCAAAATTCTGCTGATTCTTGTCTCTCAAAGCCACGAGGGTGGCAGTCACATAATTACACAGTGTAGTTTTTCACAAGCAGCAAGTCAAAGCAGCTATATTCAATATTTTATGTCAGTGTAAAACTGCTCAATGATTTGTCCTAAAATTTGGAGTTTTATCCTTAACTAAACTGTTATTTTCTTGGGCCAAGAATGTATATTATTCACTCACGTAGTAACTAGCAAACACAGAGTGTGCAATAAATACTCATTGGCTTGAACGGGCACATAGCACAGCCCTGGGCTCACAGACACCTTCAAATATTTTTAAATGAACAAACTAGAGGAAAGTTAATGTAAACTGGTTCCAGGTGATCTGCCTTCCAGGTTGTAATCAAGTTGAAGAGAGAAACAAGTATAAAGGACAAAATGGATACTATCCGTAAGTGATATACAGATATATATCTGATACATACATTCACATATTCGTCCTGAAGCAATCTCAATTATCAACATTCAAAAGTGACAGGAACTTCAACTATAGATGAAAGATCCATAATTTATATAGATAATAACAATAAAAAAACAAATTGCTTTGGATCAAAGCCACCACTTAGAAAGTCCTTGATTAGTTCGGGAGGCAGAAAATTTCCCCAAAGCCTTCAGGCAGTTCGGGCTTTGACATTCGAAAAAAACAAAAGAAGTTTCTGAAATGTCCACTGGGATCTGAACTCGTGTATTCCCACTGACCAAATTCAGATGTAGGGTAACCACATGTCAGCATCATTTCTCATCACCAGACCTGAACGCTGAGCTCATCTTCCCATGTGACTTTATTATTGTTATCTTTCAAGACAGTCTCCAGTTCTGGAGACTGTAAAGTTCAAGATTAAGGTGCCAACAGGTTCAGTGTCTGGCAAGGGCCCATTCCTCATAGACAGCACCTTCTCTCCCATGTGAGGACATGGGAAAAGGGGACGAAGCAGCTCTCTAGGGTATCTTTCTTTTCTTCTTTTTTTCTTTTTTCTTTTTTTTTTTTTTTTTTTTTTTCCCGAGACGTAGTTTCGCTCTTGTTGCCCAGGCTGGAGTGCAATGACGCAATCTCGGCTCACAGCAACCACCGCCTCCTGGGTTCAAGCAATTCTCCTGCCTCAGCCTCCCAAGTAGCTGGGATTACAGGCATGCGCCACCATGCCCAGCTAACTTTTTGTATTTTAGTAGAGACGGGGTTTCTCCATGTTGGTCAGGCTGGTCTCAAACTTCCAACCTCAACCTCCCAAAGTACTGGGATTACAGGCGTGAGCCACCACGCCCAGCTACTCTGGGGTATCTTTCATAAGGGCACTAATCTCATTCATGAGGGCCCACTTTCTGATCTAATCACCCCCTAAAAGCTCCACCTAATACCTTCACATTGGTAATTAGGTTTTCAACATATGAAACTTGAGGGGGGACACACGCTTTGAAACCATGGCAAATCTCAAAGCACAGAAGCATATGAGACATCATGACTAAGCCAGCAGAAGCAATAGAACATAAACTAACCTCTGTACTTCAGGTACTGGAATAAACAGACAAGTATGTTTACTACATTTAAGAAATTTAAAAAGATAAATACATTATGTTATTTTATATAATAGAATTCTTTGCCACTGTGAATTACTGCTACATGCAATGAAGTGGATGAATCTTAGAAACATGTTGAACGAAAAAAGTCACCAAAGGATACTTATAGTATGATTCCATTCATATAAAGGTCAAAACATGTGAACTAAATACTGCTTCTGGACACATATGTTTCTAGTAAAAGTATAAAGAAAAATGAGAATAAACACAAATTTCAGGATTTCAGTTACTCTGAATGTGGAAGAAATGGGTAGACTTCAAACGCAATGAGAATGTACAAATTCTTTGGATGGTGAATTCTCAGAAATTTATTGTATTCTCATTGTTTAGAGTTTGAGCATATTTCATATATACTCTTTTGTATCTCTGTAATATCTAATAAAAATTATTTTAAAAGAAGGAAAGACAAATAAATGACAGTATTTATCAAGTGTAAAACAGACCAAAAAAGCATAAAATAAAATAATCCCTTGATAACTACTAAGAAAAAAGGAAAACACAAGAGAAAAATGAGCAAAGGATATGAACATGTGATCATACAATAAGAAATACAAATGGCCAATGAATATATGAAAAAACATTCAACTTCACTAATCATAGTAATGCAAATGAAACAGAACTATATTTCACCTACCACATTGGAAGTTTTTTTTTTTTCTTTTTTTCTGAGACAGAGTCTTGCTCTGTCACCAAGCACCAGGCTGGAGTGCAGTGGTGCAATCTCGGCTTGCTGTAATCTCTGCCTCTGCCTCCCGGGTTCAAGCAATTCTCCTGCCTCAGTCTCCTGAGAAGCTGGGACTACAGGCCCACGCCACCACGCCCAGCTAATTTTTGTATTTTTTAGTAGAGACGGGCTTTCACTGTGTTGGCCATGATGGTCTCAATCTTTTGACCTCATGATCCGCCCACCTCTGCCTCCCAAAGTGCTGGGATACCGCACCCGTCCTGGAAGCATTTTTTAAAATGACATACTATCAGAATTAGTAAGAATATGGAGAATGAACTGATGACGCCTTGTAGAGGACAATTTGATATTATCTATCAAAACTTTAAATGTAAACGCTCTTCCACCCAGCAATTTCATTTCTAAGAATCGATCTAATTAGAACACACATATAGTTGGTCAAGTTTTATATAAGATGTTCATAGTAGCATTATTTGGAAAACTAAACACAACTGAAATCCCCATCAATAAGGAAAGAGTTAAATTAGAATACAACTGCATTTTATCATTTTGGAATGTTTTCTACAGCAAATAGAAATTGTATCTTAAATAAACAGGGCACATTTGTATGTAATAACAAAAGTCTAGAAAAAACTAGTTAGTGCCATTATTGTCACAGCTGCTCCATGTTGTCATTAAGAGCCTAGGGTCTCATCCTTCTGCTCCTCCATCCTTTTATGTCAATTTGATTATTGTTCTCAGCTCTCTACCCCTTTTGTCTGCAGTGTGCTCGAATGGACTGATGTTGGAGTTAGCCTTGCAACATGCATTGGCCAATTGAATGTGGGTAAAAGTAAGTGTGTATCTGCCAGTTCCAGGCCAAGGTCTTAATAGGATCTCATGTTTCTACCAACTCTCTTGCACTCCTGTGATCCACAGTAAGAATTATTTCTTAGGGAACCCCTGACCCAAGAGGAATGAAGAAATACAAAGCTGAACCAAACTCACAGCTTAGAGCCAAGTCCAGCCAATCCTGGATAAGCCAAGCAGCAGAGCCAGAGCTAACTCAAATACCCATGAGCAATAAAATAAATATATTTGTTACAGGCCACTGAGATTTTGAGGTTGGTTGTTAGACAACAAAACTAACTAATAAATTTTGCATGTTGACTTTCCATCCTTAGGCCTGTGGCCTGTGGTCTCAAGATAGTTTTAAGTTCCAGAAATCACATCTGTATTCAAAGGCAAGAAGTTAGGGGTGTGGGGAGGGCAGCCAGGACAGAGAAAAACCTTCCTTTGTAACACTCTTGCTTTTTGATCAAAGAACACTGAACATCGAAATTTCCCAGAAGCCTCTACACCAGCATTCCCTTACATTTCATAGCCCAGAGCCATGTCACATGGTCACTGTCGCTTTAGAGAGGTTTGGAAGTAAATACTCTGCAAAAAGGACAATGATTGGTTGGAAGAAAAGGCCTTCCCTGAGATCAAGGGATATCTGCCCTCTGCCTGGCAAAATCAAGGAATTACTGATAAAGCATATGTAACCATGCTATCTACCATACAGGTTATATAACACTGGGCAAAAGTCAAATAGAATAAGGTAGATTCATGTCTAGTAACATGAAAAAAAAAGCCAAAGAAATTTTTTCAGAAAATAGAAAATCACAAAGCAATATATGTAATATTATTTATGTTATAAAAATAAAAACTATAAGTCTGCATGGTTTTATATGTAAATGTGTGTGTGTGTGTGTGTGTGTGTGTGTGTAAATACACAGAACAAGGGCTGAGAAGTCTGCATCACTCACAGTAGTCACTACTGAGGAGCAGGTAGTAAAGTAGCAGGATATGCTAAAAGAACTTAATTCCCTCTATTTACTTCCGTATCATTTGAATTTTTAAGAACATAGAATAAATTGTGGATTTCTTCCTTAAAAATTTACTTTTCATTAAAAAATTAAAAGTTGTTTAATTGAAAGAACTGAACACAAACATGAGCTAGAAAGGTCTTTTTTGTTTTAATCAAGGGGTTTAAAAAGTTTTCCCTATAATCCAATTAATTTCTGGCGCCTAAGAAGAAAATAAAATTGTTCAGACATGAGGCTGTGTTTGTCCATGGCCAGGCCTTTAAAACAGAAATTCCCTTTGAAGTCCTGTCTTGTAAATTTCCATGCTTCTAACAGTTTCATTGAAAATAGCCATCCTGCCAAAAGTAATTTATAGATTCAATGCTATTCCCGTCAAGCTACCATTGACTTTCTTCACAGAATTAGAAAAAAATTACTTCGAATTTTATATTGGAACCAAAAAAGAGCCCACATAGCCAAGACAATCCTAAGCAAATAGAACAAAGTTGGAGGCATCACGCTCTCTGATTTCAAACTATACTACATGAGACAGTAACCAAAACAGCAATGGTACTGCTACCAAAACAGATGTCTAGACCAAAGGAACAGAGCAGAGACCTCAGAAATAACATCGCACATCTACAACCATCTGATCGTCAACAAACCTGAAAAAACAAGCAATGGAGAAAGGACTCTCTATTTAATAAGTGGTGTTGGGAAAACTGGCTAGCCATATGCAGAAAACTGAAACTGGACCCCTTCCTTACATCTTATACAAAAATTAGCTTATGATGGATTAAAGACTTGAAACCTGAAACTATAAAAACCCTAGAAGAAAACTTAGGCAATATCATTCAAAACACAGGAATGGGCAAAGACTTCATGACTAAAACACCAAAAGCAATGGTGACAAGAGTCAAAATTGACCAATGGAATCTAATTAAACTAAAGAGCTTTTGCACAACAAAAGAAAATATTATCAGAGTGAACAGGCAACCTACAGAACGGAAGAAAATTTTTGCAATCTATCCATCTGACAAAGGGCTAATGTCCAGAATCGATAAGGAACCTAAACAAATTTACAACAAAAAACAACCCCATCAAAAATGGGTAAAGGATATGAACAGACACTTCTCAAAAGAAGGCATTTATACAGCCAACAAACATATGAAAAAAAGTTCATTATTGCTGGTCCTTAGAGAAATGCAAATCAAAACCACAAAACCACAATGAGATACCATCTCATGCTGTTAGAGTGGCAACCATTAAAAAGTCAGGAAATGGCCGGGCGCGGTGGCTCACGCCTGTAATCCCAGCACTTTGGGAGGCCGAGGCGGGTGGATCACGAGGTCAAGAGATCGAGACCATCCTGGTCAACATGGTGAAACCCCGTCTCTACTAAAAATACAAAAATTAGCTGGGCATGGTGGCACGTGCCTGTAGTCCCAGCTACTCGGGAGGCTGAGGCAGGAGAAT
>PVKV010031377.1:0-21097 GCA_004027835.1 Alouatta palliata | reverse complement strand
AAAGGGCAATTACAAAAAAAAAAAAAAAGAAAAATTTAAATGAATATAGAGATATAACAACAACAACAAAATCAGTTTGCCAAGAAAAAAGTATGGAAGAGGATTATGAACACTGATTCAAGCAGATACTCAGACCAAACCCACGGACCCACTGGGCTGCATAGCTGATGCTACCACGGATAAGCACCGCTGCGTGTGGCGGGCGCTGCCGCAGCCATGGTCAGCTTCCTCTTATGTACCCGTGAGAAACAAAGTGTTGGGGGCCTGCTGGGTCCCACAGGAACTGGAGTCACATGGCAGCTCTTCTGTCGGGCTTTTATCTTCAGCCTTCTTCCCTCAAAGACTGGCTCCTCTGCTCAGAGCTCAATATGACCACTGGCCTCAAGTCTGCATGGTTTTGTTTTGACTCCCTCTAGTAATAGACACAATCTCTCAGTGACCCAAACCCAATTTCCTCTGCGAGAGAATCTGATTTCCCAAGATTTAGTTGTGTCCGTTATGCCCATAGAGCTGCTTCCTGGAAGAGGTGAGTTTATTGATAAAAGCACAGTGGTCTGATTATATCTCTCAGCCAAAGCTGCAGATGTGAGCAGATAATTTTATAAAAGCATGAAGGCTCCAAGACAGTAATTAATAATTAACCATTTCGGTATCCTATTCATCCACAGCTAGACTGTGATGTCACTAGTGTGGACACTGTGACAATCGTGTCTCATCTCAGTGTGTGCTGCGTTTGATTTCAACTTTTTCAATATTTTCTATTTCTGATTTCAGGTGTGGTGCCACATTGACACAATGTAGAAATAAACGAAGATTACCTTACAGAATGATTTTAGGATATTTCACATGATTTTCAATAACTAAGGAACCCCACGATATCATCATTAGTGCTTGCTACATCAAGTGAAGGAATAGGCAGTAACACACATGCCTCGTCAGGAAATAAATCAAAAGGGCTATTATTCTTCATGGGCCCATTTAGTTTCCACTTTCACTTCTCTCAATGACAACAATCAGCAATTTTATCACCTCCTGGGGAAAGGCATTGCAAGGCCTCAGGGCTCATTAAAATGAATGTGTTTTCTACAACTTCCAGTCGTTATTGACTCCTATACGCTAAGCCATGTCGATAAACACAGGCCACCATTTTCTCTGTGCTATTTTGACTACTACTATTTTTGCATTTCGGAACAAGAGCTACTCTTAGCCAGAAAATGCCAGATGGTACTGAGGAATCAGACACATACTATTCCAGAGCAATGTCATCTGCAGAAGAGAGCCAGTAGCTAATTGACAGAGACGCCCTTGTTGTTTTTATGGAAGTCAAGATGTCCTATTTCTATCACTAGACCTGTCCTTCTATAATTGGCTTGGGTCTCAAGCTCTCTTTGGAACTTTATTCTAGGTATGATCTTGCCTCTTCAATTCTATCTTCAGATATAACATGCAGTGCCTTCTTCTTCAGATGGCTTCTCTTTACTTCTCCAGCTTTGAGAAAAGCCATCCTCCTTTCCCTCAGAGTTAACTTAGTTTTTCTTTTTTGCATCAATCTTTGAATCACTATCATTTATTATCAGGAATGCCTTTTAAAAAATGTATCTATTTTCTATCTTCCCAACCAGCTAATAAGATATTTCCAGACACCTAAATATTTTGCCTGTTTCTCTCCACTTTGGGGCTTCCATAGTGGTTTTCCCTTAGTGGGTGTCTAATTATTTGTTGATGAAGAGATTGCTGTCCTGACACTTGCTGTATTCTGGTCAGAAAGTTCAGAAGAACAGTCCTATAGGGCATGATAAAATCAGGAATTAAATAATGAAGTTTAGCCTAAACCAAGATACCATAAGGTACCTTGGAGTAGATTTCCCCAGAAAATTGTTAGTTACTCAATAATTCACAGTTACAGAATGAGTCACAGAAGATATGGCCAGGAAATTCTTTTTTACATGTCATTCCAAAGTTAGCTTATAAGTGTGGCCCAAGTCCAGTGATTTTCAATGATCTGTCTGTGGATGCATTTGCTACCACAGATTCATGTATGAAATATTTGATTTCTGCATCCAGCTTCCAGGTTGGAATATCATAGCAGTATGTGGAAATTTAGCAAACACAGAGGTAATTCTTTTTAATTTTTTTTTAATTTTTAAAAATGTACTCCTGGCAAGCTGTAACAGAAGAGATTCTGATAACCATTTGAGAATGATTGTTCTAGGATAGTAGTTTTCAAAATGTGGTTTCCAGACCATCAGCATCACCTGAGAACTTGTTAGAAATGTAAGTTCTGGGGCCCAAAAGTACTAACCAGAAACTCAGGGGTGACCCAGCAGGTGTTCTATGCTCCAGATGATTCTGAAACCTGCGAACATGTGAGAATCACCATTCTAGGGATGTCTTATGATTATAATAATCTGTTATTTCTAGGGAAACTTTTTGGATAAAAATTTATCTGATTGTTTAATAATATGTGACACTGCCAACAGTTTGGTATCTTCTCATTTAACAGATTTTTTACTGTTTCTATATGCCAGATATTATGCTAGGTGCTGGGAATAAAGAGATAGATAAGTCCTAATATCTGCCTCAAGGAAGCCTTAGACTCAAATGGGATATGCATATGTGAACAAATAATTATGATTCAGTGCTAGAAACTGTACGTATAAAAGATTAATTCTGTTATGAGAGATGTGGTCCAAGGAAGATTTTTGGATCCTGTCCCAGTTCTGAACCCTAAGAATTACATGTAGAAGTCAGCTAGATATTGAAATATCCACTTAAGACTTAAAATGACTTAAGCGAGTTTGAAGAATGAAACGTGGAACTTCTGGCCTTCGCAGTCCTCCTGTCCATGTGAAGACTTGCGGTTTACTGCAAGAGGGTAACTGAGTCTGCAGAATGAATGTCTGGCCAGCCAGAAGTGTTACTACAGCCAATCTCCAATGTCAAGTCCAAAACAGCAAGAGGCCGGGAGGAGGTCCCGTGAAAGCTCTAGCACGGCCGTCCACCGGAGCAAGGGGGCGCCCTAATGCTGCGTATTCTTGCCTTGTACTTCAGGAGCACTGAGTGAGGGGAGAAAGTGTTATTCCCTCCTGGGAATGGCATCTAAGTTCTTTCTCTTTAAGGAAAACGTGGAACTAAGTAAAGTGCCCTCCACCAAAAGCCAGGGCTTTGTAGGCCAATGAGCAGAAGGAGTGAGCGTTTCAGATGGCGGGAAGGGCACATGCAAAGATCCTGGGGCCTCAAATAACAAGGAAAATCTATAGAAGGTTGGCGTGGGGTTTGGTTGTTTAGTTTTTCAGTTTTTATCTTCAGTTAGGGTCAGCAGACTGAATTCTTTTAAACACTAGAAAAGGAACTTCATTGGTTTTGAAACAGAGAAAAATGGGGCCAGGTACAATGTCTCACAGCTGTAATCCCAGCACGTTGGGAGGCTGAGGTGGGTCGATCATTTGAGGTCAGGAGTTCGAGACCAGCCTGGCCAACATGGTGAAACCACCTGTCTCTACTAAAAATGCAAAAATTAGCCAGGAGGTAGTGGCACACACCTGTAACCCCAGCTGCTTGGGAGGCTGAGGCAGGAGAATTGCCAGAAGGCAGAAGATGCAGTGAACCGAGATTGTGCCACTGTACTCCAGTCTGGGTGGCAGAGTGAGACCCTGTCTCAAAAAAGGAAAAAAAAAAAAACAGAAAAAAACTGAAAAGATACGCATGACCAGTAATTGGAGACTAATAAAGTCAATTGTGGTAGAGCCACATAATGAAAGAAAATGAAATCATGTTATAGGGCTTTATATTTATTTATATTTCATTTATAGCCATACATTATTATTTATATTTATAATATTTATATCTTATTTCTTTACTTATTTTATGAAATAAGAACTGGAAAAACATGGAAATATATACTCCACTATGTTAACAATGAGCACCTTTGAAATGTGAATCCATTATTAGGGTTATTATTATTATTTTAGAGAGAGGGTCTTGCTGGTTGCCCAGGCTGGAGTACAGTGGCATTATCATAGCTCACTGCAACCTTGAACTCCTGGGCTCAAGCAATCCTCCTGCCTCAGCCTCTAAGTAGTTTGGACTATAGGTGAAATTATCAACTGCTTGAGTTTTCTTTGCTTTGTGATTTTTCCTTGTTTTTTCAATTTTGGGAAGTGGCCATGTATTGCTTGTACAATTAGGAAAAAATGACAATAGGTCTTATTTATGAGGCAGAGTTGCACACTTGTCCAGTGAATGGCCATGGATGAGCTGTTCATTTTGCCTGTCTTAATCACCAGTCTGGATGATGATACAAACACATGTAGCTCTGGCCATCGTTAGTTGTAGCGAAATGGATGTAGCAGTTATGATTTGAGGAGGTTCATTTGCTGAATATGCGGCCAATCTCAGCCTTTATTACTCATCATTTTATCTTTTTTTGGTAAACTTGTTTTTTTAAATTAAAGAAATAGATTTAATTTGAAAATTGAGTTCTAAACAAAGTAGTTTTATCAACTATTTCTAAACATTTTATTGACTATTTTGGAATTGTTAAAAACAACATACTTCATTTTCAAAGGTTCTTTGGCAAGAAAGTGGTTTAAATTCTTTCTTTTAACCTCCTTTTATGCATCTCTTTACTTTTATATAGTTCATGAAAGCAATCTAAATGTTTTTTTGTTTGTTTGTTTTGCTGAAAAGCATCTTAAAAGTGAAATCTCTAGTAGCAAATCTTGAATAAGTATTTTCCCCTTTTGCCTTTGCTCGCATTTTCTGAATTCATTTCCTTTTTTCCAGAAATGTGGGGGAGGCATGCAACTTTCCCTTGCTTCTGAAATGATGACTCTGCATTCATTCTCGACCATCATTAATCATGCATAGCTGTGCTCACTGAGGCAATGTTTTTGAGAACTGGGGAGATGGATGAACACGATCTTATTAGCACTGGTTTCCGTGGTTTATTGCTTATGGCCCATGTCACACAGGATTTTCAACAAGGATGGGAACGCCCAGCAGCTGGAAGTCCAGCTGCCAATTCATCAATTTGAGAAGTGAGTCTATTTCCGTCTAAGTTGTCGCATGCAAGGCACGGGGGTTGATTCTGTGCCCATAGTGACTTCCTCCACTGTTTTTATTCCAACCTCCCCCAACCCCGGTCATTGTCGTCATCTCAGGCACATCACACACCCAGAAAAGCAATTCAGAAACTACATGTTGGGTGAGATTTCCTTCAAGAGAATGGCAGTGGCCGGGGGCATAGACACCCCGCTCCTCATGGCAGTTCTACTGGGACTGGGGCAAACATGAATAAATCATTTCACCCATCTCTTTACCTCCTCAGTCTCCTTCGGAAATAGCATATCCATCCCTCCTGATAAGAAAGTGGTGAGGCTGGAGTCAATCCTATGGCAAAATGCTTAGACATGTGAGCAGGACCACCCAAGTCCTAGCCTGAAAAAGATACTGTACCTGGAAGCAGGTCAGACAACCAGACCTAAGCAAGCTCAAAGGGGGATCGCCAAATGGAGCCGGGATGTTTGTGTGACGCTGAATGAGTAGATGAGGGAAAGGCACACCAAGAATGTAAGTTCAGTTCAGCTTCATCATCACTCTGGGAGGTATAGATTCTGGTCTCATTTTCCAGAGGAATTAACTAAGATTCACAGAGACTGAAGAAGCCCAATGAACTTATGGCACACCTGTTTATTTAAATGTGTCTGATTTCGAAGCCACACTCTTCATATAATAGAGAGAGGGTGTGCACATGTGTGTGTATGTAGTGCTTGTGCCTGGGTAAAGTATTAAATGTGTACATCCTGATTAGTATTGGTAACTGCCTCAGGGATTGAACAAAAGGGAGTTTAATGGAAGCACCGTTTATAGAGGTGGGTACAGAGTTGAGGAAGTGATAAGGAAAAGTCTAGCGCTCAGGAACTTGAAATAGCAGGAAGCAGTTTCCAGTCCTAGGCCTGAAAAAACTGTCAGAGCTCTGGCTGTGGAGACACTGAGACAGGGCCACCACGGAGGCCTGGCAGGGATTGAGTGGGAGAGGGACATGCTGGTCCCACCCTGATCTGACCTCTTCCTTCTCCAGTCTCCTGCCAGTACCTCCCTTTCTCTCCAGAAACTAGGGATTGGGAGCCTGGCTGATGCTGTCCGTCAAAATGGATGCCCTGGGGCCCAGGAGAAGGGCAGAGAGCAATCAGGAGGGGCAAACTGAGGACAATAGTACAATAATTAACTAGAATGAGTTGCCCTGGAATCAAGTTAGAATCGCAGAGGGATGAAACCAATAGTATAATTTAGGAACAAAAAGAAGGCAGAGCAAAGTGGACTTGAGGTCCACAGCCTCACCAGCAGGGAAGAAGAGGCACGTAGTGAGACGGAGCAGGGAAGCATCACTCGGGCCACACTAAGTACACTGGGACTACGAAGACAGGATTCAAAATATTCCTGGGCAGAGTGCTGTGTAGCAGAGCAAGGGACTGAGAACTCCTGGGTTATGGTTTGCTCTGGGTCTTGTAGGAGATATGCTTTATCTCTTTCTGCTTCCTTCCTGCCCTCCTCCAACCCCCCCAGAAGCAGAGTGGCCTCATTCTTAGTAAGCCCCCATCCCACACCCTGACAACTGCCACCTTCCCTGCGCAGGCAGTCCTCCTTCACTGTGGCCAGAAATAGCTAAGGGGTCTAAAGAACTGGGATTCTACCCTACATGGTTGGATGACCTGAGGCCTGAGATTATACAAACACCATTGCAAAGATTAGGCATGGCGTTGTTCTGATATGGCCCTGCTTGAGACAGATGTGGGTAATGTGAACATCCCCACAGTGATGGGTACCAATCTCCTACTGGGGGTAATTACTCAGTGGCTTCTGCTGGAATGAGCAGTTTGGAAACAGAGTGCCAGGTATGATCAGCAGCCATACCAGTCTCAGTCAGATTGTTCCATATTCTGAACTCCATGCTCATTCCACATGAAGTGCACTCGTTGCAAAATTTAAAACAGGAAGCATGAAGTGCTGGGTTTTCATTCTGAGATGAAAACACAAGTAAGTATAGTTGTACCTCCGTGGTTTTATAGGGCAGCAGATTCATCTAGGTAATCTGTTAGCCAACTGTATTTACTGAACTCCTGCTGTATAAACTATGTGAAGAATTTTGACATATGCATTTGTTTCCTAGGGCAGCTGTGACAAATGACCACACATTGGTGGCTTCAAACAGTAGAAATTTAATCTTTCACAATTCTGAAACCAGAAGTCTAAGATCAAGGTGGCAGCAGGGCCATGCTCCCTCCCGTGACTCCAGGGAAGGATCCTCCCTTGTCCCTTCCAGCTCCTTGTAGCTTCTATAGCTTTTTATCTGGTGGCAGTATAACTCCAATCTTTTTTTTTTTTTAACTTAACTTTTAAGTTCAGGGATACTTGTGCAGGTTGGTTATATAAGTAAATGTGTGTCATGGGGGTTGGTTGTACAGATTGTTTCATCACCCAGATATTAAGCCTAGTATTCATTAGTAATTTTTCCTGATCCTCTCCCTCCTCCCACCTTCACCCTGCAATAGGCCTCAGTGTGTGTGGTTCCCCTCCCTCTAAATGCCCATGTGTTCTCATCATTTAGCTCCTACTTATAAGTGGTAACATGCAGTATTTGCTTTTCTGTTCTTGCGTTAGTTTGTTAAGGATAATGGCCTCCAGTTCCATCCATATTCCTCAAAGGATGGGATGTCATTCATTTTTATGGCTGCATAGTATTCCATGGTGTATATGTACCAGATTTTCATTATCCAGTCTTCCCTTGATGGGCATTCAGGTTGATTCCACGTCTTTGCTCTTGTGAATGTAATAAACATAACGTGGAGAAAAGGGAACACTTACACACTGAGTGGGAGTGTAAATTAGTTCAACCATTGTGGAAGACAGTGTGGAAGTTCCTCAAAGACCTAAAAACAGAAATGCCATTTCACTCAGCAGTCTCATTACTGGGTATATGCCCAAAGGAATATGAATTGTTTTTGTCAGGCCTCCATGTGCAAGCCCGCACCCAGAAGGTCTGAAGTCCTGCCTGCCTCTGCTGATCACCCCACCTTCTCCCCTCCCACCCTTCCCACCCCCCACCATCCCGCATTCGCCATTATCCCTGATAGCCCAGTGGAGCTTCCCCGGACATAAGCTTCCCCTCATTGTAACTGAACTTATGGTAATGCATACTCCTTGCCCCTACCCCCACCACTGTAACTGATCTTACTCTGTACCTTTCCACTGCCCACCCCAAACCTGTAAAACCAACTCCTATCCCACTGCCCTTTGCTCATGCCCTTTTCGGCCTTAGCCCACCTGCACCCAGGTGAATAAACAGCCAGGTTGCTCACACAAAACCTGTTTGGGGGTCTCTTCATTCAAAGCATGCATTTTTTAACAGTTTTATTAGAAAGACACATAGCTCCAATCTTTGCCTCTGTTTTTATATGGTTTCCTTTGTGTTCAAACCTCCCTCTCCTTTCTTGTGTAAGGAGACAAGTTATTGGTTTTAGGGCCCACCGTAAATCCAGGAAGTTTTATCGTGAGAGCCTTAACTCATTACATCTTTGAAGAGCCTATTTCCAAGTGAGGTCACATTCTGAATGTTGAGTGACCATGAATATAGGAGATACTATTTTAACATATTATAACATGATTTAAATCTGGCCCTGCTTTTGGGAACATTGGTGTGCATTATTTCCTCAAACATTCTTTCCTTACTCCCACTTTTCCCAGAAAGTTATGTGCAAAGCATGTCTCTGTGTGTGTGTGTGTGTGATTATTCTCTTCAGAATAAGCTGAGTGCTGTATCAACCCCCTCTGTCTTTCCTAAATTGTCTTATTTCGTGGTGGAATTTTCATCTTCTTGCTTATACTTTACTGGGTACTATAAATCCAAATGTGCCATTTTGCTTTAATAAAAGAGAAATCTTTCTTGCTTCTAATGTTCAGCCTTCATGCTCCTGCACTCCTCAGGATCTTCTCAGGACCTCATTTCATCCAGTGTCTGCAGACACGTCACTGCCTCATTAAATTAGAAAAGGAGAACCTTTTTCTTGAGTTCAAAATTGTTTCCATTTTGTGGCCTGTTGATTTCTTGTGTATTTCATCAGGCTGGCCAGGACAGAAAGGCGGAGTGTGTCCCTCAGGTGGAGTGATTTCCTGCAAATGTGCAAAGTAACCACCGTTTCCCACATTCCTGCCCTCCTCCAAAACAGAGGTTGGACTTAGCGCTAGATCCAATCTCAAAGCATAGAACATTAAGGGCTCCACTTAAAGCTTGAGTGAAAATACTAAAAGAACAGCAATTTATGCCTATGTGAAGTTTTAAATTTACAGTACTTCTGTCCCTTACCTCAGGCCACCTGGAGAGGTGAGATTCTGGGGTTCTTCTCAGACCAATAGCAAGCCTGGTGTTGCCTTCTGGTTGTTTCTGTTAAGAAAGGAAGTAAAGCATAATAGCTATCATGGTGGCTAAAATTTGCTGAGTGCTTTTGATATGCTATCAAACAGCTTTAAGTACATCTGATCACTTCATATAACAGCCTATGAGCTGGTCACAGGCTAATGGATGGAGAACTCAGGCTTCTAGAGGTTAAGTACCTTTGCATCTTAATGGTTTCTGATAACATTTATTTCTGCATTTTCTCCTTTCCCCTCGTGTCAGTCAGGGTCCTCATGGGAAACCATGGCTCCTTCACCTTTAGATAACTCAAACAGGGGTTGTTTTTAAAGGTGCTATTCACTGAGGTGCAGGAGAGCAGAGAGGAGCCACAGAAATGATGCAGATAGTTAGGATTAATAGCGTCAGAGCTGCTACCAACCCTGGGCCCCAATGACAAAGACTGGAAATGATTACTGGAACCGGGAAGGGAAGGATTGGGTAGAGGACATCATCTGGTGAGAGCGGTGACCTTCTGTTAGCAAGCAAGCCAGTCTGAGGTGACCTCAGAAGGATAGTAGATACCCTGACCTTGCTCTTTTCACATAAACTATCAAAGACTTTCAGGAAGTACCTCTAGGGAGGGTAGCCAACTCTTCCGGGTTTGTTCAGGACTTTCTTAGCTTTAACACCAAAAAGCCCCATGTCCCAAGAACCTCCTTAGTCTCAGGTAAACCAGAATAATTGTTTACACTAGCTCTAGGCTTCTGAGCCATGGGGGCAAGGGGTGGGGTGCTGCCCTGGGTACCTAGATAGAGGCATGGTGGGCTTGTGGAAGCTGACTCTACCCATCCACCCACTTCATCATTCGTTCATTAGATCAACAAGTATTTATTGAACACTTACTACATGCCAGATACCAGTTTAGCTATTGGGCATTCTGCAGTCCTACCTAGCAGAGAGTGAGGTCCTACCTAGCAGAGAGTGAGGAAGACAGATAATCAACAAGAAAATATGTAACTATGTGATACAATTTGAAACAGCGGTACATGCTGTGAAGAAGAAAGTGGAGTTCTCCAGATACAGACTGAAGGCTGTGACTATGTGGACATGTTTGCCTTTGGTCAGGGCAGTCTCTGAGGAGATGCCTGCAAGCAGAGCCCTGAATGAGGGGGCCTCCCTCGTCCCAGAATATGGGCCGGCTGTGACTGTGTGTGGGAGCTCATTCGCGCACTCTCATTTTCTGTGGCTTCCCTTCGGCCTCCAAAGCTTGTCTCTTCTCTCTGTGCCCTTCTCTCCTTAAATTCCAAAGACAGCATTCCTTTGCTTTACCTCTGCCAGAATAGAATGAATAGTGTTTGTAAGAGGCGATGTTTGAAGCTGCTACCAGTTATTTACATCGTTGAGCTATCAGCTAGTCTAGAGGCAGTGTGGAGAGAGGTTGGTGGTTCTGCCTGTGGTTGTGGGGAATGATGGTGGATGGAGCCATGAGGGGAGGAAGCAAGAGGAAAGAAGACTTGGGAAGGCCAAGGCTAGAGAAGACAAACTCTCATCTCTAAACTTTGCTGAGGAAGATTGCAAATACTTCTCCTTAAAGAGTTCATTGTAGCTTCTGGGTTCTGCCTCTTCTACATGAAGTCAGACCCAGGAGACGTAAAAGCATTTTGAGAAGGCTTTCAGTGGAGGGATGAAGGCCCGGCGAGGCTAAGGGAGTCAGAGTGCCTTGCCCACTGCCTCCTATGTAGTGAGCATTACTAAACTTTTCCTGGGAGCCTTCACATTGGACCCCAATGCTGTCATTTCTACCATTCTATATTATACAAAAAGATATAGCAAGCTAAACTGAAGCCCAGAGATTCCCAGAAATTTCGTAGTGTTTATAAGAAAATATATATACAACTTCATTCAAAAAGGGGAAAAAAAGCCCGTGTTTCATCTCAAGATTCCTCCTCTTAGTTCAATAACCATGAAGCCAATATACCACTATTGAACTTCCTTTGCCTCTGGAATTTGAAAGAACATAAAAAGCACTAATTGATGGTTTGTTCTTAGACCACAGGAAACCACTTGCCATTATCCATTAATAGCTGCTTTTCAAGAATATTTTCCTTGTCTCTATTAGGAAGAAATAGATGACAAAGCAAAACTAAAAAGCTATTTGTTACATTCCAGTCAGAGGAGCTAAACTAAATATTCCTGGACAGCCACACACCTGTACGTGACATACATTCATTGTGCTTGCAAGTGGTTTATTTATGGTTCTTTGGTTTTGCTTTGCAACCAAGATACCTTACAGGAGTACCTAGACTAAGTAGTTCTTCAGGGAGTTGTACTCACGGTAAAGTCAGAACCCACTGTCTGCAGGATTTGGTAATGCCATATTTATGTATTTCAATGCTTGGAGGAGAGACACAACTTTTAAACTAATGGATTTCCTTTGTTTTTAAACATTTTCTCTCGAAGAACACCAATTCCTGATAAACTAATTTAACATAAAGAAAAAGTTGAACAACGTACAATCCTTTGTTTTGGATTTCTGTTTCCTTAGCCTGTACTCAAGACCTGAGTGACAGCTGTAACCACATGGAGCCATGCCCTCCCTTTCAGCACTGGACTGAGCTGCCTGCAGCCCCACCCACCCCAAGTGTAATCTCTCCTCCTCACTGGCTGCCTACCGGGTCCCACCAGCATGTATTCTTCCTTTGCTGGTTTTTTAACTTTGCTGTGACCACCACTGCTTCTCTTGGCAGAGACCCCCTCAAGTGCTCCCAGCGCAGTTGTGGCAGTTGGAAGACATTTTCCCTTCTCATAACAGTCAGCTAGGCATGGTTCAGGCTTTCAGTGACCAATAGTCTTTTCCAGGGTTCCTAATAGGTAGCTAGTCTTATTCTTTGAGAGTTGGAGTCTCCCTTGCCAAGCAACTTGGAATGTGTTTTCCCAAGACCAGCCTGTAAGACATTTTAGTTACTTGGGACATCCTAAGGAAAATATTTCCTTCTAGAAAAATAGTTGTCATGGCCTTTGAATACTTTCCTAAAGTCATATCGCTCTGAGAGCCTCCTACTCATCCCTATTGCCATGTCTGATGGCTTTCTTGGTTTCTGTCATTATGCTTTCTCCAACATTGCTGTGGGATGTAATTCAGCCCAGGCAGAAAAGATGAGTCACAAAAGCACCCAACAAAACCAGTTTCTGGTATTCTTTATTTCCATATGACTGAAACACTTCTTGGCTACTCGTTCTAGAAGGCACCTGTAAACAAAGAGCCAAGTAGCTCTTATTATTGAGTATCTTTCTTTAGCACATTCATGAGGAAATAAACTCCCAAGCTCTTTTCTTCTCTTCTTCATTTGTTTGAGTGGAATTATGACAAAGCATTGTCTTCTGAAAGACTAATTTTCTAATGCCAAGCGAGTGGAGTGTTCCCCAATGCGTCCTGGTGCTGGTAGTCTCAGAGAGCCCTGTGCTGAGTGCTCATTGTTTTGCTCATTCTCTCAGTAACCAAACTGGTGTGTCAGATGTGACAAGAGCATCCTACATGGAAGAAAGGACAGTAATTGCTTTGCTGAAGGGGAAAAAAATGGCCTTGTATTTTGTGGATCATTTGGACTCCTGGAAGCTGTGAAACTGCACCTTCCAGTTCATTTCTCTGGATAATTGATGTTTTCTTCCTTTAAAAAAAGATAAAAATTCTTTGTTTCCTTTTCCACTGTGGGAAGATGGGATTCCACCCACAACACATTTCTTCATCACAGAAGTTGATAGTAATGATTAAGTTTGGGAAATATCCCAATCAAATGTCACATGCCACCAAACAGCAAGAGCTGAAGGCTTTTGGTCACTTTGTTGGCTACTGTTGACTCTGAATCTCCCTTGTGAGCTGATGTGTAGCCTGTCAGCAGATTTGGACATTGAGTCTTTTCAAAATCTCCTTAAAATAGATGTTTCTAAAACCCAGGAGACTTTTCCATCTGTCTCCTTTGCAGAATTCATGTTGGGGTGGAGCAAATAATACAGCCTTTCAGAGTCTGAGAATCACGTTTTGAATATTCTCTGTTTAGTAACACATAGACTTGACTTTCCCAGTGAATCTATTACTTACTGTTCATTTTTTAAGGAAAATATAATCTTTGGGTTTCTGCTTCATTGGAACCAAAATCATGAGGATGCCGCTCTGCAAACTATTATATTTGTAAGGGAAACATTGCTTGAGAAGACTTTAAAAAATTAAGAAAATATTTTAACTAATTGCAAGTAGAATTTCAGTTTGGTTTGGGGCTCTGAGTTTATAACTTTGGAGTGGGTTCTAAAATTAGCCATGCAGTACTCCCAAGCTGGTTTGAGAGGGAAAAATAAATAAATAAATAAAAGATAAGAAAATGTTGAGATAACCTCTTGGTTCTCCTCGGAGCTTTCTGAGTATCCTGGTCACTTTCTAGGCCATCAGTGGTCAAAGGCGATTGGTCCCTGTAGTTTCATATGGAACATTTCCTTTCAGAATGTAGTTTCTTTATAATACTGCAAGACACACTGTCATCATTGGCCTGAGAAGACAGCACACTTGAAAGAACTTTGGCTGAAGAATTAATTTCTTTACCCCTTCCCATAGAATCGTAAGTTTATAAACCCCTCTAGCCCAACTCAGATATTTAGTTTTACCCACCGTTATAATCTGAAAATATTTAGTTTAGTTTTCTCTTCAATGAACTCCAAAATCTTGCCAATGTTGGTCTGTTTTATTTAGTTCAATTTTAAGACATATGTAGCTGGCGCAGCTAATTTAACCAGACAAATGAAGCGCTTTTCTTAGAATTGAACACACACTCGAACACACGCTCTAAAATCTGAAGATTTTCTCACTTGCATTCAAAACACAAATAATCAGCCAAGCAAAACGATCCTCTTTAGCCAATTAAGAATCCAAACTCCTGTTATCCAGAAAATGGAAAGCACACCCTAGGACAGAATACTGGTGGCACTCTTCTCCGGGTGAGCAGGAGAGCATTCACCCTGAGTCACCAAGCTGAACTGTGCCTTTCACATCTTGCAAGTCTTGATTACATTGTTTCACTGGTCATGAACGGCAGCTCCTGAAGATGCTGCCGAGGGGCCTGGCATTGTAGGAATTTGCTCTGCCTCTTGGTGGACATGTAGATAGCCACAATCTAATTCGGCTTCACCAAGCAAGTGTGCAGCTAGGCTTTTCTCTTGGCAGTCATCTGCACTGTGGTTCTAGAAACCCAAAGGGACTCAGAGAGTACTTCTGCAGGGAGTGGCTATAGCTTTAGCTGTCCTGGAGAAGTGGGTAGATTTGGACTCTATGCACATGCAGGCACTGTACTTTATTTCTTCTCTCTAACTCTGTAAGGTTCCCAGGTCTCTCTGCTTTAGGAATGCACTGAATTTCAGAGCACCGTTTAGCCATTTTCTCCTTTGAGATCTTTTTTCTTGCAACTTGAGTTCAGTACAGCTCCCCAACCCCATTAACTAATGTGCATATTGTAATTGTTGGTTTATAGCTGCCTCTCTTGGTAGAATGTGTTCTTAGTGTCTTGACCTCCTGATTCAGGGCTTCACGTATAATTTTGCCGAATGAATTATTGGGAGCTTGATGGATGGCCATGCCATGAAGTGTGGGTCTCAGTAGCCTTTTGCCTCATGAAATTAGCCCTTGCCTGGCAGTGGGATGCCGTGCTGCTTGTCCATGAAGGCTGGCTTAGGTATATTCTCCTCTGAGCCCAGAAACACTGATGCCCTTGAGCAGAAGCACGGAGAGTTTGTTCTGGGAAACAGCCACAGCCTAAAGTCCTAGGGACAGTCTACTTAGCGCCTGAGCTCCTGGTCTTTGGTGGCTAACTTTGCACCATCAGTTCAAGGGCAGAAGAGCATCTTCCCCTCTGTGGCAATGGGGAACAAGTGGGTCTCTGTTCTCTGGGTCATTAGAAAAGTGTGAGTATACATTCTATTTTCAGCTAGCCAGCCCTGGAAGTCAAAAGATACGTTGATGAAGAGTCAAACTCTGTAAAATATTTTAAGAGATTTATCCTGAGCCAAATATGAGTGACCATGGCCTGTGACACAACCCTCAGGAGGTCCTGAGAACATGTACCCAAGGTGTTTAGAGTACAGCTTGATTTTATAGACTTTAGGGAGGCATGAGACATCAATCAAATACATTTAAGGAATACATTGGTTTGTTTCAGAAATGTGGGACAATTTGATGCAGTGGGGGCTTCCAGGCTATAGGTAAATTTAAACATTTTCTGGTTGACAATTGGTTGAGCTTGTCTAAAGACCTGGGATTGATAGAAAGGAAATGTTCAGGTTAAGATAAAAGACCGTGGAGACCAAGCTTCCTTTGAAGTCTTATAGTGGCTGCCCTTAGAGATAATAGATGCCAAATGTTTCCTATCCAGATCTTTAAAAAGTGCTAGACTCTTACGTTATCTCTTTAGGATTGGGAGGGCCTGGAAGAAGAAGGTCTAGCTATGTTAAGAGAGACTCTTTATAGAGGCAAAATTTCCCCGACAAAGGATGGCTTGCAGAGCCATTTCAAGATATGGCAAAGAAACATGTTTAGGGGACAATATTTTGGTTTTCTTCCTTGTCTTGGAATGTTATACTAGAGTCAGGTTGGAAAATAAGTCATGATATACAGGTTAAATAAAGCCCATCTGATGAGAATTTACGGTTTGTAGAGCATGACTTCCCAGAACCCTTAGATAGGAATTTGGGCAAGATAAAAAAAAAAAAAAAAAAAATCAGAGCTTAGTCTTCAGGTGGGAATATTTGTTTTATACTTGGTAAAAAGTTTCAGAGTGGCCATGGTAAGGCAGTCTGACTAGCCGAGATTTTGAGCTCTGTGTCCTAACTCAGAGCCACAAAACCATCCTGCTCGCTAACAGACGCTATGTGGTTATAAACACAGATAGAAGCCTTTTTATGTAAGGAAATGGGAAGTAGGGGGTTGTATTACAAAGGTTTGGATGTAGACAGAAACTTTTCTGATTCCCTGAACTGGAGGGCAGTTAGTCCTTTAAAGCAAGTAGATTCTTATTTCAGCCTTTGTTCAGAGGGAAAGCTACTTCTTTGGGTATCAGTTTAGGTCAATTTAATTTTTATTTGTTTGACCCACAGCTTAGATTTATTTTCCTTCTTTTGGGATTCCATCATTTATAGCTGAAGAGATAAGCTTAATCTAAAGCCTTGCAAGGTGAGGTCAATGATACTAAGTCCCGATATTCATAGTGGAATTGTCTCAGAAACCAAGAAGGAAGGGGCTTCAGACTTTTCCCTTAGAAAGACATTTTCTATTCAAACCACTTATTTAATCCCTCTATGGCCTCCACTTCTCCATTCATTTGTTTATATTATGTACTTATTTAGCTCAGGTGCCTATTCATTTACTCAACAGACATTTGCATAGCATACATCAATGTCAAACCCAGAATTTAGCAGATTGAAAAACAAGACAAATCAATGGTCTCAGAATTTAATAACAAATGTCAGAGCTTCCAGGAGAGAGCATCTAGCATGTCCTATCTTGGATTTTAGATCTCTGATATAAAGGCCAGGGTTAGAATTGACTGCCCTTCCCTTTGTCCTCTCAGTCCTTCCATAAGAATACTGCTTTTACTTTACATTTTCCATATTCATAATTCCTTTTCCAATTATGAAAATAATCTGATTATGCAAATTGAAAAATACAAAAAGGTTTAAAAAAGGGAGAAAGAAAAAATTATTCTAAAAGAGTTGCTGTGAACATTTTTATGTAATTTCTCTCTTTCCTGTTGTTTAAAAATCTAGTCGAGAATATTTTACATAGACCACCTTATTTTCCAGTTTTCACGTAATGTTATAAACATTTCCTTTTGTTACCCTAAACTATCTACATTATTTTAATGGAGATACATTCTTCATTCTACTATAACCTTTTCACTTTAGTAATCCCCTTTTGTTTGAAAGTATCTTTTCCCTTTCTTTTGTAAGCTTTTCACTTATAAGCAATGCTGCCATAGTGTTTTTGCGGATGGAAGCTTTATACAGTTCAGATTTTTTTTTTTTTTGAAGGAAGAATTCCCCGGAGTGTAATTACTGGGTAAAACATGAATGGATGTTCTCAAAACTATTGACTTGGATTGTCAAATTACTTTCCAAAGGGTTTTTGCTATCTGCATTTCTTCTCATGTTTCAGAATATCTAGTTCAGCTGTGTCCATCCTGAAGGAGGTAGGATGCATGGTTAATAACCCTGGTTCAGAACTAGATTGCTCAGCTGAAGTCCTTGCTCTGCCATTTACTCCGTGATCTCAGACACTTCACTTAATCTCTCTGTGTCTCTGTTCTCCCTTTGAAGAATGAAGATAAAAATAGTACTTCCTCACAGTGAGAATGAAATGAATTAATATATGTGAAGAGATTAGAATTTGCCTGGCACATGGTAAGTACTATTTTAATATGAGTTGTTATTACCCAATCTACTACTGTGGATAATACTGAGGCAAAAGATGGCCAATGAAAACAAACAGTGTCCTACACCACGGTGTGGTGACTTGAATAGTGTCCCCCAAATTTCATGTCCACTGGGAACCTTAGAATGTGATCTTAATGAAAACAGAGACTTTGCATGTGTCATCAAGTTAAGAGGTGGTCATACGGAGTCAGGGTGGACCCAATTCCAATGGCTTGTGTCCCCACAAGAAGAGGAGGAACACACAGATAGAGGAGAAGGCCCTGTGAAGATTGTGAAGACGGAGACAGAGACTGCAGTTATGCTTCCACAGTCTGAGTAATGCCTGCGGCTGCCAGCAGCTGGAGAAGCAAGAAAGGATTCTTAGAACCACTAGCAGGAGTATGGCCCCACTGCACCTTGATTTCTGACCTCCAGCCTCCAGACCTGTAGGAGAACAAATTCCTGTTGTTTAAAGCCATCACATTTGTGTAATTTGTTATGACCGTCCTAGGACAGGGATACACAGGGTAAATCGAAAGCTTCCATCATTAGGGAGGGTACACAGTTATTTACATGAAATTGGCATTGTCAAAGCTGTGATAGGAAAATAATCAGAGCCCCCAAATCACTAAGCCAAAGGGAAAAGTCAAGCTGGGAACTGCCAAATCTGCCTCCCATTCTATTCCCACGTAACATGGCTACAAAAATAAAAAAGCTACATGCCTCCTTCACAATTTGCTCACAAGGAAATTCCTTGTGGATAAAGAACAGAACTCAAAGTCATTCCCCTGCTCACATGAGACAAATGAATATAATCAAAGAAAGAATGCAACTGTTTGTCACTTATCTACCGGTGACCTGAAGCCCCTTCCTACTTTGAGTTGTCCTGACTTTCCAGATCAAACCAATGTACATCTTACATATGTTGATTAATGTCTCATGCCTCCATAAAATGTATCAAACCAAGCTTTGCACCGACCACCTTGGGCACGCGTTGTCAGGGCTTTCTGAGGCTGTGCCACAGGCGTGCCTTTAATCTTGTCAAAATAAATTTTCTAAGTTGACTGAGACTTGTTTCAGATATTTTGGGTTCACATAGCCAAGCAGAATTGACATCATTTGAGGTCACTAGGGATTCTAAACAGAGTTGTAGGCCAGCATGGCAGGGTGATCTTCCTGGGTGACATCAGCAAGCTGACAGACCCAGGGCACCTGTCATTCTGCACTCCTCCCGCACCCTCTCTGCTCCGACCAGTTTCCCAAGAGCTTCTGGATGGATCTTTGTTTTAATTGGCCATTGATGACATGGGCTCATTTCCGCGTCCCCTCTGTGCTAGACTGTAATGATGACTGATGCAGGTAGCAAATGGTCTAGAGTCGCCTCACAGCCTTATTATTGCAGATACAATTACCACCAGACTGAGCTTGCTGCTATAGTATCTGATAATGGACTCTAATTTGCCAGTGGGGTTTGTGCTCCTTTGTTCCCAGACAGAGATCCATTTCCAAACTAGAGAGTAATTCATAAATATTTTTCTCTCCAGTCATGAGGCAAGGCCAGATTTAACTGCCCAGTGAAAGGCAGTTCTACCCAGAAGCCACTGCGGGAGGCTGTGCTCTGCTAGGGCAGAGCCTACTCTGCTGATTCGGTCTGGTCATTTTTTTTTTTTTTTAATGTATATACTTTTTATTGGATTTTAGGTTTGGGGGTACATGTGAAGAACATGCAAGATTGTTACATAGGTACACACATGGCAGTGTGATTTGCTGCCTTCCTCCCCATCATCTGTATCTGGTATTTCTCCCCATGCTATCCCTCCCCAACTCCCCACCCCCTGCTGTCCCTCCCCTTTTTTCCCCCCGACAAACCCCAGTGTGAGATGCTCCCCTCCCTGTGTCCATGTGTTCATTTTGCAGAAAAGCCCCCTGAGGCCCAGAGAGGTAACATGACTTGTCCTAGGTCACACAGGGAGTTTACTAGATCTTTACGCTGTAACATTGCCTCCCTTGCTCCCTGAGCTGGAGAGTAAAGTGGCAAAGAACCATGTATTCTAAGCAGCCCTTTGGATTTGAGCCGCGTTGACCTCTGCTTATTTGTATTTTTTTCTTTAGGAATTATATTTGTTAAAAATAGTGTATTTGTTGTTTCTATTTTGTAATAGAAGCTAATGGATGAGATTTTGGAAAACATAGAAAAATTTAAGAAAAAATAACCATAAAGAGATGACTTCAAGTTAGCGTGTTTTATTCACTTACAATTATTTTATGTATATGTACACAGTTTTAATTTGTATTTTGGATGAAATTGAGGTCATATTATATACACACAGTTTTATATTCTCTGTTTTTCCATTTATTGCAGTTTAGTTATCTTCTCACATCATTAAATGACATGTTGTATCTTCAAAAACATGTTTGTATAATATTACATTATACAGATGAAGTTATTTAAACATTTTTTCTATTGTCATTTAAGTGGTTTTGTAATTTTGCGATTATAAATAACACTATTGTGTTATTTAGGCATACATATTTATGATTGTCTCTGATTATTTCTTTATAATAAATACAAGCAGAAGTTGATGTCAAAGAGTGTGAATTTTTAAAGAGTCTTAAATAATATATATTGCTAAGTTATATGGTTTCTTATCAGAGTAAAATTGAATGTTGGAATTGAAGTCAGAAAAACTGGGCTTGAATCTCAAGTTTACCTACTAGCTGTATGACCACAACCAAATTCTTTTTTTCCCTTCACCTGATGTGTAAAAGAATAATAACTACCTTATCAGGTTATTATGAAAATATTAGGTTGGTACAAAAGTAATTGAGAAGTAATTGCAGTTATTGCCATTGAAATTAATGGCAATAACTGCAATTACTTTTGCGCCAATCTAATGAAAGGAAATAAATATTAAAATGCTTACACAATAACTAACATTTAGCAGACACTCGGAAAAGATTTATTGGTTTTGTTTTGAGCTTTTGCCATCAGTAAGGAAGAAGCCAAGCACTGGAATTATCTAGAAAAAGGCCAGGGATTTTTATTTTCCAGACAATTTCTTTTTTTTTTTTTTTAATATATATACTTTTTATTGCATTTTAGGTTTGGGGGTACATGTGAAGAACATGCAAGATTGTTACATAGGTACACACATGGCAGTGTGATTTGCTGCCTTCCTCCCCATCACCTGTATCTGGTATTTCTCCCCATGCTATCCCTCCCCAACTCCCCACCCCCTGCTGTCCCTCCCCTTT
>PVKV010031376.1:0-21107 GCA_004027835.1 Alouatta palliata | reverse complement strand
TTTGTGGAGATGAAGTCTCCCTATGTTGCCCAGGCTGGTCTGAAGCTCCAGGACTCAAAGGATCTTTCTGCTTGGGTCTCCCAAAATGCTGGAATTGCAGGTGTGAGCCACCAAGCCCAGCCTTGAATTCTTAAAATTATCTGTAGCACCTGTGAATAGAGTTTGTGACCTGTGCACGAACTTTCAAGTCATAATTGGCAGTCACCTGAGAACACTGTAGCAGAGTTAGGCTTTTGCAGGAATCTCAGCCAGCCATAAATATTCGCTAAACAATGACTTTTCAAGGCCCAGTGCTGTATACAAAGATACAGATTCCTTAGTAGTTGTCTATATCCCATTAACTATGATCATTTGAATAGAAGGTGCCTGGGGTGAGGGGTCATCAATTCCGGTATCAAATTCAGACAATACCGACCCCCAGGCCATCTGGGTCACCCCTATTTGCACTCTAAGCTACTGTTGCCAATTCTCTCTGAGCAACACTTCATAAACATAGTCCCTGGTAAAGAACGGCAGAAAGCTACACTACAAGTAAAACTAAGTATCAATTCCAAATGTAAATTGTTTGACAATAAAAATATACAATTAAATAATAGCAGGAATGGGCCGGGGGCCATGGCTCATGCCTGTAACCCCAGCACTTTGGGAGGCTGAGGTGGGCGGATCACTTGAGGTCAGGAGGTAAAGACCAGCCTGGCTAATATGGCAAAACCTGGTCTCTACTAAAAAAAAATTAGCTGAGTGTCATGGCATGTGCCTGTAATCCCAGTTACTCAGGAGGCTGAGGCCGGATAATCACTTGAACCCAGAAAGCGGAGGTTGCAGTGAGCCAAGATTGTGCCACTGCACTCCAGCCTGGGCAACAGAGTGAGACCCTGTCTTCAAAAAATAAGTCTATAAATAAATAATACCAAGAGTTAAGAGCTTTTAAAAACATATATGTGAGACTGGGCATGGTGGCTTATGCCTATAATCCCAGCACTTTGGGAGGCCAAGGTGGACGAATCACCTGAGGTCAGGAGTTTGAGACCAGCCTGGCCTACATGGTGAAACCCCATCTCTACTAAAAATACAAAAATTAGCCAGACATGGTGGCGGGCACCTATAATCTCAGCTACTCAGGAGGCCGAGGCAGGAGAATCGCTTGAGCCCAGGATTCAGATGTTGCAGTGAGTCAAGATTGTGCCATTGAACTCCAGCCTGCGCAACAAGAGCAAGACTCCATCTCAAAAAAAACAACAACAACAAAAAATATGCCAGGAGCAATGGCTCAGGCCTATAATCCCAACACTTTAGGAGGCCTAGGTGGGAGGATCACAAGGTCAGGAGTTTGAGACCAGCCTGACCAACATGGTGAAACCCAGTTTCTACTAAAAATATAGCCTGGCATGGTGTCGGGCAACTGGAATCCCAGATATTCAGGGGGATGAGGCAAGAGAATCACTTGAACCCAGGAGACAGAAGTTGCAGTGAGCCGAGATCGTGCCACTGCACTCCAGCCTAGATGACAGAAGATCAGGAGTTTGAGACCAGCCTGACCAGCTTGGTGGCAGGCACCTGTAGTTCCAGGTACTCTGGAGGCTAAGGCAGGAGAATCACTTGAATCCAGGAGGTGGAGGCTGCAGTGAACCAAGATTCACACCACCACACTCCATCTCAAAACAAACAAACAAAAAGCAAACAACAGATATATGTAGAAGAAGTCACCAAAAGAGTGTCAAATTTAAAATGAAATGTTTAAATATGGATTGTTTTTTCTTATTTCCCACATTACCTCAATCCGTCAGTAACTATCAGGCTGTGTGATGTCTCATGCCTGTAATATCAGCACCCTGGGAGGCCCAGACGGGAGGACTGCTTAAGCTCAGGAGTTAGAGACCAGTCTGGGCAACATGGTGAGACTTCATCTCTACAAAACATAAAAACATAAAAATTAGCCAGGTGTGGTGGCATACGCCTGTAGTCTCAGCTACTTGGGAGGCGAGGTAGGAGGACACTTGAGCTGGGAGGTGAAGGCTGCAGTGAGTCCTGATTGCATCACTGCCTGGGTGATGGAGTGAAACCCTGTTTCAAAAAACAAACAAAAACCAACCATCTGCAATTCTCCACCATGTCAAATGAACATATTGGGAACAAGAAACAAAGAGGTGGAAGTCTAGTCTCACTTCAGGGGCTGCTATTCCTAGGGTCTTGCTAGACTTTTTTTTTTTTTTTTTTTTTTGAGACTCATTCCATCACCAGGCGCCAGGCTGGAGTGCGGTGGCGTGACCTCGGCTCACTGCAACCTCTGCCGCCCAGGTTCAAGCGATTCTCCTGCCTCAGCCTCCCGAGTAGCTAGGACTACAGGTGTGCGCCACCATGCCCAGCTAATTTTTTTGTATTTTTAGTAGAGACGGGGTTTCACCATGTTGGCCAGGATGGTCTCTATCTCTTGACTTCATGATCCGCCCACCTCGGCCTCCCAAAGCTGGGATTACAGGCGTGAGCCACCGTGCCCGGCCCTTGCTAGACTTTTAAAAGTACTCACTAATACACTGTAGCTGAAGAGTGAAGCATCTTTTTTGTTTGTTTGTTTTGAGACGGAGTCTTGCTCTGTCACCCAGGCTGGAGTGCAGTGGCGTGATTTCAGCTCACTGCAACCTCTGCCTCCCGGATAGAAGCAATTCTCCTGCCTCAGCCTCCCAAGTAGCTGGAATTACAGGTACCCGCCACCACAACCAGTGAATTTTTATATTTTTAGTAGAGGCAAGGTTTCACCATGTTGGCCAGGCTGGTCTTGAACTCCTGATCTGGTGATTTGCCCTCCTCGGCCTCCCAAAGTGCCAGGTTTACAGACATGAGCCACTGTACCTGGCCGGTTTTATTTTTTCCAGACAGATTCTCTCTCTGGAGTGCAGTGGTGCTATCATGGCTCACTGCAGGCTTGACCTCCAGGGCTCAAGTGATCTTACCTCCATCAGCTTCTGGAATAGATGGGATTACAGGCACATGATACTACACCTGGCTACTCCTAAATATTTTTCTGGCAGGGTGCAGTGTATAAGGCCTGTAATCCTAGTACTTTGGGAGTACAAGGCTGGCGGATCACAAGGTCAGGAGTTGGCGACCAGCCTGGCCAATATGATGAAACCCCATCTCTATTAAAGGGAAAACAAAAACAAAAATGAGCCAGACTTGGTGGCCGGCGCCTATAGTTCCAGCTACTCTGGGGGCTGAAGCAGGAGAATCCAGGAGGTGGAGGTTGGAGCAAACCAAGGTCACACCACTGCCCTCCAGCCTGGGTGACAGACCGAGACTTTGTCTCAAAAAAAATTGTTTTTTCTAAGAGACAGTATCTCTAAGAAAGCTGTGTTGCCTAGGCTGGTCTAGAACTCCTGGCCTCAAGGGATCCTCCTCCCATAGCCTCCCGAAGTACTTGGAGTGCAGGCATGAGCCCCCTTGCCCAGCCGAATTTATCTATTAATCACCAAGGAGTTAGAATTATTTTCATATATGGCTGGAAAATAAGGTATTTCTTTTTTTTTTTTTTTTTTTTTGAGACGGAGTTTCGCTCTTGTTGCCCAGGCTGGAGTGCAATGGCGCGATCTCGGCTCACCGCAACCTCCACCTCCTGGGTTCAAGCAATTCTCCTGCCTCAGCCTCCCGAGTAGCTGGGACTATAGGCACGTGCCACCATGCCCAGCTAATTTTTGTATTTTTAGTAGAGACGGGGTTTCACCATGTTGACCAGGATGGTCTCCATCTCTTGACCTCGTGATCCACCCGCCTCGGCCTCCCAAAGTGCTGGGATTACAGGCGTGAGCCACCGCGCCCGGCCAAGGTGTTTCTTTTTAAAAATACAGTGTTTTCTCTAGATATGTTTTTTTTTTTTTTTTTTTTTTTTTTTTTTTTTTTTTTTTTTTTTTTTTTTTTTTTTTTTTTTTTTGAGAAAGTCATGCTCTGTCTCCTGAGCTGGAGTGTACTGATGCAATCTCAACTTATTGCAACCTCTGTCTCCCAGGCTCAAGTGATTATTCTACCTCAGCCTCCCAAATAGCTGGGACTACAGGCACATGCCACCACGCCGGGGTAATTTTTACATTTTTAATAGAGATGGGGTTTCACCATATTGGCCAGGCTGGTCTTGAATTCCTGATCTCATGATCCACCCGCCTCGGCCTCCCAAAGTGCTGGGATTACAGGCATGAGCCACCGCACACAGCCGTCATTTACTTATTATCAAGTATTATATACTGTGCATAATTGTATGTGCTGTACTTTTTTTTTTTTGAGACGGAATTTCACTGTGTCACCCAGGATGGAATGCAGTGGTGTGATCTCAGCTCACTGCAACCTTTGCCTCCAGGGTTCAAATGATTTTCCTGCTTCAGACTTCTGAATAGCTGGGACTACAGGCATGCGCCACCATGCCCAGCTAATTTTTGTGTTTTTAGTAGAGGGGGTTTCACCATGTTAGCCAGATGGTCTCAGTCTCCTCACCTCATGAGCCATCTGCCTCAGTCTCCCACAGAGCTGGGATTACAGGTGTGAGCCACCTCAGCCAGCAGTTGCTTCATTTTTTTGTTGTTTTGTATGTGTGTTTCACCCAATTCTTCGTTCAAAACACCAAGAACCTGGATGTCTCACAGACGAGAACTTCCAGTGCAGTAACAATATCAGGGAACGGACACCAGATTGTCACATCTGGACAATGAGAAGCCAGACCCTTCACCTGTCATGATTGCCTAACGGACCACCTGCTTCCTCTTGCGCAACTCCTCTTCCTTACCCTTCTCTAATTCCTGTTTTCCTAGTAGTTACATTTCTTCCCTGCTATATAAAGCCCTGATTTTAGTTGGTCGGGGAGATGGATTTGGGACTGATTGCCCATCTCCTCAGCTGCAGCACCTGATTAAGCCTTCTTCCCCGGCAATACTCATTGCTCAGTGACTGGCTTTCCATGCAGGGAGCAATTGTACCTAGATCAAACTCCTGGCATCTTGGTAATGTGATAACCTGCTTTTTGCAAGTGAAAACTAAGTCTTTCTCAGACCAAAAGCTGCTCAGGCTTTATGTTAGCTTCTTGAGCCAGACAGACTCCATCTTAGCTTCTTCATTTTACTTTCCCACCATTAAGTATGTAACTGTAGTATGTAGCTGGGGCAGGCTGACACTGGGCACCTCCAGGAATGCATTTGTCGGTAAGAGGCTGAGCTGAGTGGTACCAGCAGAGCCTGGGAATGCAGGTGCTGTCCGGCGCCCAGAGCCCCCATTGTTGCAGAAAATTTTACCTGACAAGAAACCCAGGCGGCACTCAGGGGAACAGAGGAACACACTTTATGACGCCGGTGGGCCCAGAAAGCTTCACACCCAAAAGTCTGGACCCTAGCTAAGAAAAGTACACAGTTTTTCTAGGTGAAAGGGCAGGGGAAGTAACTCAGAACTTTAGACAACGCAGCTGGTTTTAGACGACGCGGCAGTTTTCCCTAAGGTTTTTAGCTAGTAAGCAAGAACCTGAGCTACAGAAGCAGAAAGAGGCAGTTATTAGCAGGAAAACAGGGGCAGTTTTAAAATAGGGAAGTTGCTGACTACGTGCGTAAGGGTTATTGCCGAGTTTAAAATGAGGAAACTGAGACCAGCCTAGGAAAACTAAATACCAATCTATTAAGCTCCCAGGCGAGGTTCTATGGTCCAGGAAAGGGAGCCAGAGAAGTTGTGCTTGACGCCTCCTGGGCGTGGGGTTTTATAGGGAGTGAAGGCGTTTTGATTGGTTGTGGAGAAACAGGACGTGGACGGCGCAAGCTGCTATTGGTGGATAGGCGGGATTTCTGGCGAGCGGGCCGCCCAGGGGGAGTGGGACCTGGACGAGCAGAATGCTATTGGGCAGGTTTTGGCAGGGCTTCTTTTAAATTTTGGCGGGGTTTTCCAACGGCGGGCTGGGTGCCGGGTGCAGAGTTTAGTGTCGAGTGCAGAGTGGTGACGTAATTTCCAGGCGCGAGGAGGGATGGGTGTGTCCAAGCTCCCGGCGAGGCAACCGGCCTTACAACGCGCTAAGGAAATCCTGGGCAAAACTTGCACTTCACCGCTATCTGTAAGTCGTGTGTCTTTCATGACAACTTTACCCCTCGCACCTGGCACTGTTTTATTTCTCATGTGCCAGTTGATCTTTTAGCTTTTGGCTTACTCTGCTTCTGTGAAAAATTTGCTTCAGCTAGCTTCCCCCTCCCTTTCAAAACTAGGGTATAAAAGACCACCTAACTTTTTCTTAGGGGCCGAGAGAATTTTGGGCGTTCGCCACCTCTCCGTTGCCAGCATAATAAAGGAGTCATCATTCAGTCTCAGAGTGTGGCACATCCTTGACTCGTTCAGGTACAACAGTAACACATTTTTTAGGTAAGGAAGTTGAGAAATGTTACATGACTTCCTCAAGTTCTTACAGTCAGAAAAGGGGAGTGCTGGGTTGGAACTCCACTGGTCTAGCAGCTAAAGTTAATGTAAGAAAGCAACATGCTAGCTTGTCTTCCAGCAAAACTATGTGAAAGTGAACCCTAGCTCTTCACTAAAAGCCCAGCAGCCTGTGTGAGCTGTGTAATCTAAAAGAGCCTCAGTTAGCTCCTGTGGGAAGGGGGTGTAATACTTTTCTTGCACTGTTGTTGGGATGTCTAAAAAAGATAACGTGTCAATGCTCTCCAGCTGGAAACCACTAGGAACACACCTATAGTTAAAAGTGAGTTTAATTCTCATTGAAAAGAGGAAAAATGCAAACAATGGGAAAGGTGGGGGGCGTCTCAGTGAGAGGATGTTAGAAAATATTATTAAAGGATTTGGTCTTTTGTTAGCTTCCTTGGGAGAAGTTTAAGAAAGCAGAGCTTTTTTTCTGAGTTGGATAGGGTCAGGAAACCGGTAATTCTATGAATGTATATCCTCATAAATCTTACCCACAGGGCAAGCAGATTACACCACGTCTAAAACTGTAATTAGGCTGGGTATGGTGGCCCACGCCTGTAATCCCAGCACTTCAGGAGGCTAATGTGGGAGAACTGCTTGAGCCCAGGAGTTTGAGACCAGCCTGGGCAATGTAGCAAGACCCTGTCTCACGCCACTGCACTCCAGCCTGGGGGATAGAGCAAAACTGTCTCAAAAAAAAAAAAAAAACTTGTAAGTAAATAATGACACAAAGACGACACAGGAGCAGTGTCAAAAGACAGGTTAATTTTCTTCCCTTCATCCATAATTTAGAGATTCTTCAAAAAAAGTTTAAACAAAATATATCCAAGTTGTTAATCACCGCATTCATGATGAGGGGTGGCTAATTTAACTGGTGAAATGGTTTTGTGTGTCCATAGAGTAGCAGTATCTATATGGACCAACAAAACCATTTCACCAATTAACAAAAGCCACTGTGGCCCATTGTCCTCTGTGGCAAGTCTCCTTTAAGAAGTTGCATGCACCTGTACTCCTAGCTGCTTGGGAGGCTTGAGGACTCCTTGAGTCCAGGAGTTCCAAGGTACAGTGAGCTGTAATTTGCCACTGTGCTGCAACCTGGAGGACAAAAATCCTGTCTCTACTGAAGGAGAAGGAGAAGGAGGAAGGAGAAAGAAGAAGGAGGAGAAGAAGAAAGAAGGAAGGAAGAAGAGGAGGAAAAAGAAGAGGAGGAGGAGGAGGAAGAAGAGAAGGAAGTTTAAGCTACTTCTGAGTGGCATTCTTCCCCCACCCCAAGAATAAATGATTCATGGTGAAAGACAAGAAAAGAACTTCTCCAGTGGAATGAGACCACCCTTGAGCTCGCATACCAACTTTGCCAGGTGGGTGAGAACTGCTTCATTTCCAGTCTCGAGGCTTCAGCATCCCAGGACTAGATGGTAGAAAACCTCAGCAGCTCTCCAGACAAAGTTGGCTGGGGGGCTCAGAATGCTCACCTGCCATGTCTGAAAAGCGTCCAGACAGATCATAATGCTTTGACTTTTGATAACATTTTGGGTGTTTATGTACTTTTATGTGCTTTAAGGAATAAAAAGTCTAAATAAAATTCTAAATGCAAAACACCTCTCTATATTACTGAGGGTTCTCAGAAGGAACACTGCATTTGTTAACCATGGTAACAACATATATAATCAAAGTTTTGCATTGTTTTGAGCTTGGTTATAACAATGTGCTACATCTATCCACACACACATAGAAAGAGAAGTGCTTGAAAACCAGGATGGGTACACTGTGGTTTCCTGGATCAAGACCAGGAACAACCACCTCCAGCCCTCCCTGGGCTCTGCTTTCTCCCTTCCCCTCTTTGCTGATTGAGCATTGCTGGTGTGACCCAGTGGTTCCCATGACCCATGTTTCAGTGCCCCAGAAGGCTCAATGTTACCAGCCCTGTCTCAAGTACCAGAGTACCAGAGTGACATGACTGCTCTCTTACTGAGCCAGACCACCTGCCTGGATGTTTTTTTTTTTTTTTTTTTTTTTTTTGAGACAGAGTCTCACTCTGTCACCCAGGCTGGAGTGCAATGGTGCGATCTCAGCTCACTACAACCTCCACCTCCTGGGTTCAAGCGATTTTCTTGCCTCAGCCTCCCGAGTAGTTCGGATTACAGGCACCCACCACCATACCTCGCTAGTTTTTGTATTTTTAGTAGAGACGGGATTTTACCAGGCTGGTCTCAAACTCCTGACCTCAGGTGATCCCCCTGCCTTGGCCTCCCAAAGTGCTGGGATTACAGGTGTGAGCCACCGTGCCCTGCCTACCTGCCTGGGTCTTGACGTGCATCTCCTTTCATTCTCACCACAGCCCAGGATATAGGAGGACCCATTTCACAGATGGGAACAGAGAGGCTTCAAGTTAGGTTGAGACTTTGCTTACACTCCCAAAGCTAGGGCAGCAGGGGCTGGGCTTCAAGCCTTCCTCTGGGTCAGCTGCACACGCCATCCTTCCTAAACGGACGGCAGCCCCTTGCTTGCTGCTGCATTTGCGTTAAGTCTCGGAACCCAAGCTTATACATCACCAAGCAACATGTTCTGTACTGTACATTTGTTACTCCCAAAGACACAGCTCGATTCCAAATAAAATGACTAAGTTTATTTTTTGCTTACCTTCCAGCACATCTTGGACTTCAAGAGAGATGACATCTCTCAAGCACTTACATAAATTCTATGTCATGGACCTGACCCTTTTCTTGCTACTACTTCAGCACCCTAAACTTGTACATAATAACATCTTTTTGTTCTCAAGCAGATATCATTGGTATTGCTGATGTACAGTGCCAAGTTGGCAGTAGTGATTTTTATCCACTCATCTCCACGTTCCCGGAAAGAGTATTCAACTTAGTATCTATTCGGCTGGCGGGGGGTATTAGTCTTTGCTTCATCTAAAAGTAAATAAGGAATTCTGTAGTTCCTCTGACCACTTCAAACATTTATAGACATATGAAATGAAAATATATTCTTCTTTACTTAAAAAGGATGACCTGAGTTCAGGAGTTTGAGACCAGCTTGGCCAACATGGTGAAACCCCATCTCTACTTAAAAAAATTGGAGGTGAGGGGCTACTGGCCTCAACGAAGTAGCAAAACAGGGTCTAGGCCAGGCACGATGGCTTATGCCCATAATCCCAGCACTTTGGGAGGCCACCTGAGGTCAGGAGTTTGAGACCAGCCTGGCCAACATGATGAAACCACGTCTCTACTAAAAATATAAAAACCACAGCTAGTTTTTATATTTTTAGTTCTAGTGTGGTGGTGAGCACCTGAAATCCCAACTACTCAGGAGGCTGAGGCTTGAACCTGGGAGGTGGGGGTTGCAATGAGCCGAGATCATCTCGCTGGACGGCAGCCTGGGCAACAAAAGCAAGGCTCTGTCTTAATAAATGAAAATAAATTAACTAAATTAAAAAGTACACCATGATTGGGTACTTTAACCACTTCATTTATTTATTTATTTATTTTGAGACAGAGTTTCACTCTGCCACCCAGGTTAGAGTGCAGTGGCGTGATTTTGGCTCACTGTAACCTCCACCTCCCAGGTTCAAGTGATTCTCCTGCCTTAGCCTCCAGAGTAACTGGGATTACAGGTGTGCACCACCATGCCTGGCTAATTTTTGTATTTTTAGTAGAGACGGTGTTTGACCACATTGGCCAGGCTGGTCTCGAACTTCTGACCTCAGGTAATCTGCCCATCTCAGCCTCCCAAAGTGCTGGGATTATAGGTGTGAGCCACCATTCCCAGCCTTACCACTTTTTAAAATATATTTAAGTACCCCCCAAAATCACTGCTTTCTCAACTATTTCAAAAACTGAAGGGTACTATTTCTATAATAATTAATTGTTAGAGCATAATATTCACAGTGGTAATTCAGGTAATGAGAGTATTTTATAAGGCAGATCTAATTATTTTTTAGTTTTTAAATTTTATTTTATTTTTGAGACAGAGTCTCACTCTATTGCCCAGGCAGTGGTGGGACCTCAGCTCACTGCAACCTCTGCTGCCCAGGTTCAAGCAATTCTCCTGCCTCAGCCTCCCAAGTAGCTGGGATTACTGGTGTGCACCACCATGCCTGGCTAATTTTTGTATTTTTAGTAGAGGCAGGGTCTCACCATCTTGGCCAGGCTGGTCTTGAACTTCTCATGATCCACGCACTTTGGCCTCTCAAAGTGCTGAGATTACAGGCATGAGCCACGGTGCCCGGCCAGCAGAACTAATTAGGTCGGAATAAAACAAAATCAGACACCAACAATAATTCATGTGTCTCAGATAGTGCCCTTGCCCACCTGTCTTTATCTAAATATTAGCTCTACACACAGACACCACATTAGTGGCCACTAAAAAGAACAGCAAGAGCTCTGAGTTTTAGTCTCTGTTACATTTCCTGGTATTTAGGGGGAAAGCACATCCACAGGAAAGTCGTGGCTGGTTCTGTCTGTATTATATCTGATTTATAACATGTGTTACCCCTTAGACACAGGGTCATACCCTTGGAAGCTGTGATACTGTGAAATATGTACTTGGTCTTCCTCATCTTTTCCTGACATTGGGTTCCTTCAATCCTTGCAATCTTCTGTGCTAATGAGGTCACTGGAGGCTGAGGGCCTGTATGTAGCCTCAGGGTGGGAGCTGCTTGTGAGAAAAATCAAGGTCTGATTAGAAGGTTAAGATTTTCAATTCTAACTCCCAACCTCCAGGGAGGGAAGTGGGGCTGAAAATTGACTTGATCATCAACGGCTAGTGATATAATCAATCATGCTTACAAATGGAAGCTTCCATAAAAATTCAAAAGGACTGTGTTCAGAGATGTCCAGGGTTGGTGAACACATCCACATGCTGGGAGGGTGGTGTGCCCCACCTCCATAGCACTGAAGCTACTCGGATCAGAACACTTACTGACTTCACCCCATGGATCTCTTCATCTGCATGCTTCATCATATTCTTTCTCTTAGGCTAGTCAAGTGAACCTTTATTATTCTTTATTTTTATTTATTTTTTTTTGAGACAGAGTCTCACTCTGTCACCCAGGCTAGAGTGCAGTGGCACGATCTCAGCTCACTGCAAACTCCACCTCCTGTGTTCAAGCGATTCTCCCGCCTCAGCCTCCCGAGTAGCTGGGACTACAGGCGCCCACCACCACACTGGCTGATTTTTTATTTTTGGTAGAGATGGGGTTTCACCATGTTGGCCAGGTTCGTCTGGAACTCCTGACCTCAGGTGATCCACCTGCCTCGGCCTCCCAAAGTGCTGGGATTACAGGTGTGAGCCACCGCACCCAGCCAATTATATTCTTTATTAATAAACTGGTAAATGTGTTTCCCTGAGTTCTTGTGAACTGCTGTAGCAAATTAATTGAGCCTGGGAAGGGGCATGTGGTAACCTTAATTTGTAGCTGGTGGGTCAGAAGTTCTAGCAGCTCAGATCTGCAACTAGTATCTGAAGTTGGAGACAGTTTTGTGAGACTAATCCCTGGACCTGTGAGATCTAACACTGTCTTTAAGGTAGGGAGTGTCAACATTGAACTGAATTAGCGGACACCCAGCTACTGTCCACTGAAGAACCTGCTGGAAAATGGATTATTTGGTGTCTGGGGTAAACCTCCCCCACATTTGGTTACAGAAGTATCCTGTGTTGGTTGAATGAGAGCAGAAAAAACAAACAAATGCATGCTTTGGTTTGGGTTTTTCTTCTCTATCTCCTATATTGCACAAAAGGGCATATATGTCTGCCAATAAAAGCCATTGACCCCATGCAAATATTAGTCCTATCATTGAGCTAGGTTTTCCTTAGCTGCTTGTGCTACAGGGTGGCACAGCTCCCTGGTTGCAGAGTTTTAGTTAAGGATCCTCAAAGCATTTCAAATACTGGAGGTGACACTAGAGGGGAGCAAGAGGTGAGAGGAACTCTTCCTGCCTCTCATCTGCACCAACTATTTCTTGAAGTGGATTTGACATGTGTACCTGGACTCTTCTGCACTTCACAGGTTTCCTCTGACCACTTTCTAGACTAAGGAATGGGCTCCAAAGGATGGCCCCTGCCATCTAGTGGCTTCCTGATGTATGGCAGGTTGCTCCTGGCTGTCAAATTTCTGCAACATGAAAGATGCCCAGGGAGCCTATGAAAAGCCCAAAACCCGGCTGGGTGTGGTGGCTCACGTCTGTAATCCCAGCACTTTGGGAGTCCGAGGCAGGTGGATCAACTGAGGTCAGGAATTCGAGACGACCAACGTGGCCAACATGGTGAAACCCCGTCTCTACTAAATACAACAATTAGCTGGGCGTTGTGGCAGGTGTCTGTAATTCCAGCTACTCAGGAGGAGGCTGAGGCAGAAGAATCGCTTGAATTCAGGAGGTGAAGATTTCAGTGAGCCAAGATTGCACCACTGCACTCCAGCCTGGGTGACAGAGCAAGACTCCGTCTCGAAAACAAAAACAAAACAAAACAAAAGAAAGAAAAACCCAAGACCTCAGGGCCACCCCTAAACCTCCTGTATCAGATTCTGAATCTACCTTTTTTTTCCTCTTGGGAGACAGGCTCTTGCTCTGTTGCCCAGGCTGGAGTGCAGTGGCACAGTCATAGCTCACTGCAGTCTTAAACTCCTGGGCTGAAGTTCCCAAGTGGCTGGGACCACAAGTGGGTGCAACTATGCCCGACTAATTATTTATTATTTATTTTTGTATAGGAAGAGGTCTCCTTGTGTTGCCCAGGCTGGTCTTGAACTCCTGGGCTCAAGCAATCCTCCTGCCTCACCTTTCCAAAGTGCTGGGATTACAACTGTGAGCCACTGTCCTGGCTGAGTTGGGGATTTTAACTTGCTTTCCAACACATCCTGTCAGCCAAATGTTTCTCAATCTTAAGTTCTTTGCCTTCCATTGTCATGATTTTTCCCATATGCCAGGTGAAATGTGATTTCCTCAATATTTATTTAAATTCATAATATAAATGGAACACTGATACCATTTGCCATATGAAACAAAAGTCAAAAAGAAACATTTAATAATTTATTTTCAGAAATCCCACCTAAAATAGTCTCCTATATCATTCTGTACTTCGGGAGTTCCTTCTGGACATTTCACTGTGATTCAACACCACATTCCCGGTTTGAAATTTAGCTCCTTTTCTAACAGGTTTCTACGTCTCATGCAGAACTTCCATGGTTCCTTTTGGTGAAGATGCTTTAATAGTGTTGCATGGTCTCAATTAGCCATTGGCTTAGGCCTGAAAAGAGTGGAGACCAGAAACATCTTACAGTGCTGATAATTATTAAAGGGTTAAATTTAAAAATTATTAAAGAGGTTAAACTAAAAAATTAAACCAGAGGTCTTATAAAGTAGTTTTTTAAATAATTAAGATACTTCATCTAGAAGAACCAGTTATTCTGGTTGCTACAGGCTGAACACTCCTGTATCATTTGTGGTAATAAAAAAGTAATATCTTTCAGGTTCATTTATTTGAACAAAGCAATGACTACCAAGAAAAAATAACAGAATCCCTGACATGCAATGTCCCAACTAGGACTCTTTATGGATCAAAAATTTTAGTTTGAATAAACAGGCCTGTTTTAAACTGGCTAATTGAAGGGCAAAATATCAAGAGCAAAAATCAGTCACATCCATGGGAAAGGCTGAATTCCAAAACAACTGAGAATCAAAAACCATTTCCTTTTGAAAGATAAAGACATGGGGCCGGGTGTGGTGGCTCATGCCTGCAATCCCAGCACTTTTGAAAGGCTGAGGTGGGCAGATCATGAGGCCAGGAGTTCGAGACTAGCCTGGCCAACGTGGTGAAACCCAGTCTCTACTAAAAATACAGAAAATTAGTGGTGGCATGCACCTGTAATCCCAGCTACTGAGGCTGAGGCAGAATTGCTTGAACCCAGGAGGTGGAGGTTGTGGTCAGCAGAGATTGCACCATTGCACTCCAGCCTGGGTGAAAGACTCCATCTCAAAAAAAAAAAAAGACAGAGATGATGGGAAATAGTGATCTGTAATGATCATAATTCTGTGTCTTGGAAAACAGACGTCAGTGGATGACTGGTGCAGGGCCCTCCTTCTCCATCATCATCAGTAGTTACCAAATCATCCATCCACACGTAACTTGATGGATGCCATAGAAACAAGTTGAAAAATTATTCAAAAGTCATTCAAATAAGTAGATGTATGCAATAGCTAACAGATCCCCGATAGCATTACATTCATGCAGCAAAATAAAAATTCTGAAGGACAGAGGCCAGGTGCAGTGGCTCATGCCTGTAATCCCAGCACTTGAGGCCAGGAGTTTGAGACCAGCCTGACCAACATGGTGAAACCCCATCTCTACTAAACATACAAAAATTAGCCAGGCGTGGGGGTGTGGCTAGTGAACCAAGATTGTGTGGCTAGTGAACCAGCCAGTGAACCAAGATTGTGCCACTGTACTCCAGCCTGGGCGACAGAGTACAAAACAAAAAAAAAAGATTTGGAGGACAAAATAAAGAGAAGAGTGGGTTAAAACTCCTTTGATGTCCAGCGACTTAGCCACTTGTGTGGCTTTTCAAAATGATATGATAACCAGCACTGGTTTGTGTGTGTTTCTTACTGGGAAAGAGGTGAGATAACATAATCCAAAATTCAAAAGATGCAGAAATCAAATCAATCAAGCTTCTGCGCTGCGAAAACAAACCAAACCAACCAGTTCGCCTCATGGCTGAGCACACCTACTGTCTGAAGTGTTCCCGCACTGCCTGTGCACCCCACTGACCTCCAGAGATTTGGGCTGTGGCTGCCTGTGGAACCAGGGACGGCACCTGTGCTCCAGCAGCTGGGGCTTTTCTTTTGCTTAGTCAAATCTTTGAATGCTATAGTGATGGGACAATTATGTTTTTTGTTTTTTGGGGGTTTTTTTCCCGAGATGGAGTCTCGCTCTGTCGCAAGGGTGGAGTGCAGTGGTGTGATCTCGGCTCACTGCAACCTCCACCTCCTGGGTGCAAGCGATTCTTCTGCCTCAGCCTCCCGAGTAGCTGGGATTACAGGTGTGTGCCACCAAGCCCAGTTCAGTTTTGTGTGTTTAGTAGAGTCAGGATTCCAGCATGTTGGCTAGGCTAGTCTCGATTTCCTGATCTGGTGATCTGCCCACCTCCGCCTCCGAAAGTGCTGGGATTACAGGCAGGAGCCACTGCGCCTGGTCGACAATTATGCTTGCTTATTCCTCTGTCCCCAGCTCCATCCACCCCACCCTAAAAACAGAGTTTATTTATTTATTTAAAATGTATTTCAGAGACAGGGGTCTCCCTAGGTTGCCCAAACTGGTCTTGAACCCCTGGGCCCAAGTGATGCTCCCTCCTCAGCCTCCCAAAATTCTGAGATTACAGGTGTAAGTGGCCATGCCTGGCCAAAACCAGAGTTTTTATTCAAGATACAATTTACATTATCTCAATGTTCTGTCCGTATAATTTCCTCAGAATCCATTTCAACCAAAATTAATTTAAACTCCACTGGTTTCTCTGGATACATTTCAATATAGCTGTTTTATGCTATCATTTTCTGAGACAGGGTCTCACTTTGTTGCCCAGGCTGGAGTGCAGTGGTGCAATCATAGCCCACTGCAGCCTCAAACTCCCGGGCTCAAGAGATTCTCCTGCCTCAGCCTTCCAAGTAGCTGGCTACAGGTATATACCACCACACCAGGCTAATTTTTATTTTTTATATTTATTTATTTATTTATTTTTGAGACTGAGTTTTGCTCTTGTCACCCAGGCTGGAGTGCAATGGCACCATCTCAGTTCACTGCAACCTCTGCCTTCTGGGTTCAAGCGACTCTCAAGCCTCAGCCTCCTGAGTAGCTGAGATTACAGGAGGGTGCCACCGCGCCTGGCTAGTTTTTGTATTTTTAGTAGAGACAGGGTTTCACCATGTTGGCCAGGCTTGTCTTGAACTCCTGACCTCAGTTTTTCCACCCGCCTCGGCCTCCCAAAGTGTTGAGATTACAGGCATGAGCCACAGCCCCTGGCCAATTTTTATTTTTTGTAGAGTTGGAGGTCTTGCTAGGTGGCCCAGGCTGCTTGTGAATCTTGGTCTGAAGCTGCCTCTGTCTCCCAAAGTGCTAGGATCAAAGCTGTGAGCCACGACACCTGGCAAACTTTGTAATTTTAAAAGTGATTAATTAATATTAATATATATCAATTTCCTTTAAGATAACTTTTTAAACTAAAAAATTGTATTATTTGACAATATACAATATCAAGACATAAAATGAGTTAGTGGTTGCTTGAGCGGTAACTGAAACTTCAAACTTGGGAATCCCCCTCTGGAATCACACACCTTCTTTTCTTTTGCTACCAGCCCCTCCTTCCAGACCCTGGTTTTTTGTTGTCCTTGTTGTTTTTCTAGGACAAAGTCTTGCTCTGTTGCCAGGCTAGAGTGCAGTGGGCAATCTCAGCTCATTGCAACCTCCACCTCCCAGATTTAAGTGATTCTCCTGCCTCAGCCTCCCAGGTAGCTGGGACTACAGCTGTGCGCCACTGCGCCCAGCTAAATTTTGTATTTTTAGTAGACACAGGGTTTCACCACGTTGGCCAGGATGGTCGATCTCTTGACCTCGTGATCCACCCACCTTGGCCTCCCAAAGTGCTGAGATTACAAGGCGTGAGCCACCTTATAAATCAGCCTAGACCCTGTTTTACTCCTTCACTGAGGCTCTGGCACCTTGCCTCCATTTCTCTGAAGTCCTATTTTTCTGCCCTCTCATAGTTTCACAGTGTTTCGTGTTTCAAACTGGAACATGAGCTTACCATCAAGAGCCATTTCACAAAAGCTTTCTAACCTTCTCACCATCTTTGCTTGGATCATTCTCCAATCTGGAATTGAATCACCATTTACAGAAGTAAGCTAGTGGTTTAACTGCCTACCCTCATTGAATAACACGTTTCCCTGACAGACCCTCTTATCACTGTGGGTTTGTTGTTGTTGTTGAAGATGGTGTTTTGACATGTTGCTCAGGCTGGTGTCAAACTTCTGAGCTCAAAGGATCTGCTCACCTTGGCCTCCCACAGCACTGAAATTACAGGTATGAGCCAGTGCACCGGCCTTATGACTATGTTATGGACAAAGAACCTCAGAGAAGCTACTGGTCTCAAACTCCCAGCCTCAGGTGATCCGCCTGCCTCGGCCTCCCAAAGTGCTGGGATTATAGGCGAGAGCCACCGGCCTGTCTCATTTTAAGACTGCACTGGGCCGGGCGCGGTGGCTCACACCTGTAATCCCAGCACTTTGGGAGGCCGAGGCGGGTGGATCACGAAGTCAAGAGATGGAGACCATCCTGGTCAACATGGTGAAACCCCGTCTCTACTAAAAATACAAAAATTAGCTGGGCATGGTGGCACGTGCCTGTAGTCCCAGCTACTCGGGAGGCTGAGGCAGGAGAATTGCTTGAACCTCGGAGACGGAGGTTGCGGTGATCCGAGATCGCACCATTGCACTCCAGCCTGGGTAACAAGAGCGAAACTCAGTCTCAAAAAAAAAAAAAAAAAAAGAAAAAGACTGCACTGGTGTGGAGCTGTGATAGTTTGTGCAAGACAATTGAAGTGCAGTTTATTATAACATTGTTAAAGATCAATTTGTGGAAAAGTCCACTTTATCTAGGGTCTCATCATGGGGTCAGAATTTGTTACTTTATTTTCTCTTATGAAAGAGTGCATTTGGGTATATTTGAATGGTTTATTTTACACTCTTTGAAGTCGATGAACCCATTCCTGTCTCCATCCCACTGCCTGAGCTAAGGGGCCTTCTACAGTTGATCTGGAGTATTCAAGTGTGCTCCTGGGCTGAAGCTGCCACCTGGCACTCCCAGAGCCTGCACCTCTGAGGCTTCCTCTTGGGTTTTGGCTCCATGAAAGAGCCCTTCCCCTGGGAACTGATATTTCCCTTAGAATGGAAGGTCTTGACTGGCATTTCTGGAGAAGCCGGATAAGGCTGACAATTCCTATAAGATTCCTTCTTAAGATGTTTGCCTATGTGTTCACAGTCTATATTAGAAACATATGCTACTTTTCATTTAACATTCTATTTTTCAAAAATTTCCTCTGTTATGAATACTTTCTTGATTTTTAATGGATTCTCCAAGTCATAATCATATTCTAGGAGACTGTGGCATTTTGGTGATTGGAAGTAACCACAGTTTCAGCATTGCTCCAAAGAATTAGGTGCTCTTCTGGGTGTTGGTGGAGTTTGCATGTCAGTGACCTGTTCCAATATTTTATAGAAACGCTTGACAAGGATGATTTTGCTAACTTTTGCATTGCAGTTCTTCTATATATTGTACTTATTATTATTCATTTCTGCGGTTGGTCTAATTGAAGACAATGGAGAAGTAAGTCTTTATAGATCAAAATTTTAGTCCTAGAAAAGGTGAGGGAGCCTGTTTTGGAAATACATCTATTCATAAATATATTGGTTGACGCATTTATGAAATTGATGATATTGAAGCCTCTCAGTACTCTCAGTTACCCTCACGGGTAATCTTAGGGCTCATAACATTTAGGAGACACCAGCAGGAGCACAACAATAGCTTTGTTTATTGTGATTTCTAAGTTATTTATACGATTTGCAAAAGTTCAGGAAATGTGGAGGAATGCAAAAGAAATTAAGATCACAGGTATTCCTTCTGCCCACAGATAATGAACACCTCACAATGCTGTGGACTCTTCCAGGAGGTTCTTGTGTGGCCAGCCACAGTCATGCTGTTTATTTATCAGTAGTATAATTATTTTTGAGATAGAGTTTTACTCTTGTTGCCCATGCTGGAGTGCAATGGCAAAATCTCAGCTCACTGCAACCTCTGCCTCCTAAGTTCAAGCGATTCTCCTGCCTCGGCTTCCTGAGTAGCTACGATTACAGGCACGCACCACCATGCCTGGCTAACTTTTTATATTTTTAGTAGAGACAGGGTTTCATTATGTTGGTCAAGATGGTCTCAAACTCCTGACCTCAGGTGATCCACCCGCCTTGGCCTCGCAAAGTTCTGGGATTACAGGCGTCAGCCACCACGCCCAGCCAGCAATGCTGTGAAAGGATATCTACAATGGGGCCATGATGCACACCTCATAGGAGCGAACATCTGTGTCAATAAGTTTTATGTATGTACTCTAATAGTTCTTGAGGAATCTGTATTTTTCTGTTCCTAAAGGAATCTAGGGAGGAAGGCAGGTGGAGAGGTTAAAGTCACAGCTCTTCAATGATCTTGTAATTCACAGTATGTTTAAGTCCTCAAAGTGACACTGTGATGAGCTTCTGTGAATGTGGTGTGTTTGTGTTCTCCTGGTCACTTCCTCAGATGAACTTCTAGGCAGAATTGCCAGATCAAAAGGGTACACATCTTGGCAGTGTTGATGTGAGATGCCTCTCTCTCTCTTTCTCTCTTGTTTTTGTTTTGTTTTGTTTTGTTTTGTTTTGTTTTGTTTTGTTTTGTTTTGTTTTGAGACAGAGTTTTGCTCTTGTTGCCCAGGCTGGAGAGCAATGGTGTGATCTCGGCTCACCGCAACCTCCTCCTCCTGGGTTCAAGTGATTCTCCTGCCTCAGCCTCCCAAGCAGCTGGGATTACAGGCATGCACCACCATGCCCAGCTAATTTTGTATTTTTAGTAGAGACAGGGTTTCTCCATGTTGGTCAGGCTGGTCTCGAACTCCCAGCCTCAGGTGATCCGCCCACCTCAGCCTCCCAAAGTGCTGGGATTATAGGCGTGAGCCACCGGCCTGTCTCATTTTAAGACTGCACTGGTGTGGAGCTGTGATCGTTTGTGCAAGACACTTGCAGTGCAGTTTATTATAATGTTGCTAAAGACCAACTTGTGGAAAAGTCCACTTTGTCCTGAGAAGAACTGGCTTGCAGGAGCCAGGTGAGGTTCTCGGCACTGCTCTGAGCCATCCTGTCCCCTTCCTGTGTGTCAGGCTGACTATGAGCCCAAAGGTCTTGAATTGTTACAGTTTTAGGTTCTATTTAAACATTAGTTATTTCTGATTTTTCTAATTATTTGCATACACAATCTCTTTTTACTCTTAACAGTGAGACCCTAGTAAGTGGTCTCTTGATGCTTACTGTCACTTTGGGAATGTTTGAAAGTGGTGACTGAGTCCCCCACGTGGTCTTCTGCCATGCCACTTTCCCTGCTGGTCCATTTGCTTTTGGCCAGTGCCAGTTCAGGAGCCAAACCTTGTTACCTACCTCCAGTCCACCTTGCCCTCGCAGAGTCAGGTGCAGATGCTTCTCTGGGTCCTTCCCTGTGTCCTGTTCTGGTCTTTTACCTAGTGCAGGACAGAGGGGCTTAGAGGACTTGACCTCATGATCTGAGCAAATTCGTGTTCTGGCTGAAGCCTCCTGGTGCTTTGCAGGGGTAGGGGCTGCAGGCCTAGCAGAGTACAGTGCACTGCACAGCACGGCTATCCGTGGCCACTGTGTCTGCGCATTTCACCTTCCAGGCCCTGGGCAGCCCTCCCTGCGGCTCTCCGTGGCCACTGTGTCTGTGCATTTCACCTTCCAGGCCCTGGGCAGCCCTCCCTGCGGCTCTCCGTGGCCACTGTGTCTGCGCATTTCACCTTCCAGGCCCTGGGCAGCCCTCCCTGCAGCTGTCCGTGGCCACTGTGTCTGCGCATTTCACCTTCCAGGCCCTGGGCAGCCCTCCCT
>PVKV010031375.1:0-21101 GCA_004027835.1 Alouatta palliata | reverse complement strand
TTTTTTGAGACGGAGTTTTGCTCTTGTTACCCAGGCTGGAGTGCAATGGCGTGATCTCGGCTCACCGCAACCTCCGCCTCCTGGGTTCAAGCAATTCTCCTGCCTCAGCCTCCTGAGTAGCTGGGACCACAGGCACGTGCCACCATGCCCAGCTAATTTTTGTATTTTTAGTAGAGACAGGGTTTCACCATGTTAACCAGGATGGTCTCGATCTCTTGACCTCGTGATCCACCCGCCTCGGCCTCCCAAAGTGCTGGGATTACAGGCGTGAGCCACCGCGCCCGGCGAGATGCTGCTTTTTAAAACTTTTTTTTTTTTAATTTACTAATTTGGTTTTGGTACCATTTTTCAAACAGCATGTGCTCACTTTTTAGCATTTTTTTTAGCAATAAAACATTTTTAAATTAAGGAATATATATGAGTATTTTTCAACGATGTGCAGTGGCTCACGCCTGTAATCCCAACACTTTGGGAGGCCAAGGCGGGCAGATCGCTTGAGGTCAGGAGTTTGAGACCAACCTGGCCAAATTGGCGATACTCATCTCTACTAAAAATGCAAAAAGTAGCCAGGCACGATGGCAGGCACCTGTAATCCCAGCTACTCGGGAGGCTGAGATAGAATTGCTCGAACCCGGGAGGCAGAGGTTGCAGTGAGCTGAGATTGTGCCGCTGCACTCCAGCGTGGATGACAGAGCGAGACTCCATCTCAAAAAGAAAAAGATAACTTTAGACATAATACTATTGCACACTTAATAGACCACGTATATTTCCTCCTTATTAACAATCAGCTTAGCGTCTGTGTTGCAGGTCAACACTGGAAGCACCTGGGCTTTCTGATCTAGTGTGTTGTCCTTTACTCCATTTGCAGACTGACTGCACTTGATGTTTTATTTCAGTTAACATGGTTTCAGTGGCTGCTTTGGGAAAATAGATGTATACATAAAGCACCTGCTTATCTTTTCCTTTCTCTGTCTCACACTCTGCAACACCGAGAATAGAGACAATCATTGGATATTGGTTGCATGTTTGTATGAAAAACCTAAACGTCTGGGTTTTACCCTCCCTGGGAAATGGTTCACAGTATAGTAAGTCTTAATTATCAGTGCAGGTATGCCCCTCGCCACCATCCCCTCACACACACTTTTGCTTAGATGAGGAAAGGACGCCCAGCTGCAGTGGCTCACACCTGTAATCCCGGCACTTTGGGGGGCCGAGGTGGGCTAATCACGAGGTCAAGAGAGCAAGACTATCCTGGCCAACATTGGTGAAACCCTGTCTCTACTAAAAATACAAAAATTAGCTGGGTGTGGTGGCACATGCCTGTAATCCCAGCTACTGGGGAGGCTGAGGCAGGAGAATCGCTTGAACCTGGGAGGCAGAGGTTGCAGTGAGCCAAAATGGCACCATTGCACTTCAACCTGGGTGACAGAGCAAGACTCCAACTCAAAAAACAAAAAGAAAAAGAAAACAACAAAAACCATGCTGCAAATGTGAACACTTACTGTTAACCTTTCCTCGTCTTTTTTTTTTTTTTTTTTTTCTTTTTCTCAAGACAAAGTCTTGCTCTGCTGCTCAGGCTGGAGTGCAGTGGCACAATCTGGGCTCACTGCAACCTCCGCCTCCCGGGTTCAAGCGATTCTCGTGCCTCAGCCTCCTGAGTAGCTGGGATTATGGACGCCTGCCACCACGCCCGGCTAATTTTTGTATTTTTAGTAGAGACAGCGTTTCGCCTTGTTAACCAGGCTGGTCTCGATCTCCTGACCTCGTGATCTGCCCACCTCAGCCTCCCAAAGTGCTGGGATTACAGGCATGAGCTACATCGCCTGGCCAACATGATTTGTTTTAATAATCACGTCAGGCACTGCTTAGAAGACATGATGAAAGAGGTTAATGATAGACTTGGGTAACTGACCATTCTTTCAGCACATGATGGCAAATGACAACCCAAGCTTGCCTGGCTTGCCTAAATGTGAGCAATCGAGCCAAGTTGCTTCAGACTTTAAAAGAATCTGGGCAGGGAGGGGTGGCAGTTCACATGCATCACTGCCTGAAATGTGTTCTAGCTTTAGGGTTTTAGATTCAGTCACCCTTTTTTCCTCCCTGGGCCACTGTGGCAAAGTCATTCAAATGTGAGCAGTTGGAAGCAGTAGGGCATAGAATATCTTTCTCCTCAGCTGAAAAGCATCAGTATATTTACTCTTTGCTTTTACTCTAACAGAGGAGATAGATAGCAAAAGGAATCACATCCTACTGGTTGGTTAACAAGGGGTGCTCCCTGGGTTCAAATTGAGGCTCATACAGGTTATGTACCCTCCCTAAGCATCAGGGTTTTTTTCTAATAAAACGTGTTAATAATAATTAGTACCAACCCCTAGGGTTGTCAAGAAGGTTAATAAGTGCATGCACCTGACTATAAAAAGTTCATGCTTGGGGGGAAAAAAAGGCTGTGATAATTCCCAAAGTGGACTCTTACTTGCAGAGGATGGTTTCATAGTGACTCTTAAGAAAATTAGCTAAACAATTAAATCCTCCTTTTTGATCAGCTTCTCCATTTTTTTTTTTTTTTTCCAGACAGAGTCTCACTCTTGCCAGGCTGGACTGCAGTGGCATGACCTCCGCTCACTGCAACCTCCGTGTCCTGGGTTCAAGTGATTCTCCTGCCTCTTGAACTGGGTACTACAGGCGCACACCACCATGCCCAGCTAATTTTTGTATTTTTAGTAGAGATGGGGTTTTACCATGTTGCCCAAGATGGTCTCGATCTCTTGACCTCATGATCCACCTGCCTCGGCCTCCCAAAGTGCTGAGATTACAGGTGTGAGCCACTACACCTGGCCAGCTTCTTTTAGTCTTACCAATGTATTAGTCTTTGGTAAATGAATAGATAAAACTAACGCTTCACCAAATGGTTGCTGCATATATAGCAGCTTTTTGCATAATATGGATTTGAATATCAAAGTCCTTAGTCTTTCTACTCTAATACTACCCTCCCTCTACAGGGAAGAGATGCTGTACTAGTAGCAGATAAACTTTTCCCCTCAATAACTAATGATTTTATAAGAGAAGAAATAAAACTAGTAAATAATCTTGGCTAAAGTTCTTCATCCCTGCCAATGTCTTTAAATGCAAATAGAAAGTTGATGAAATATCTATTTTCCCTACTACAGCATGACAGTTTAAATGATAAATTATTACCGGTTGGTGGTGGCTGAGTAAATTAGTATACCATTTGGGAAGACAATATTGTAATATGTATCAAGCACAAGGAACTCCTTTTTCCTAAAAAATTTAAGATTTTGAAATTTGTCTAAGAAAGTTTTTGTCTGTCTTTGAAATTATCAATTTCTTTGAAAAATTCTTACGTTGGATATTAGTGTTTATTAGTGTTTTGTTTTGTTTTTTTAAGACAGGGTCTCTGTTGCCCAGGCTGGAGTGAGGTGGCACCATCAGTCACTTCTCACTGTAGCCACAACCTTTCAGGGTCAAGCGATCTACCCACCTCAGCCTCTCAAGTAGCTGAGGAGTTGGGACTAACTATAACTTTGTTTTTTTGTTTTTTTTTGAGACAGCGTCTTGTCTGTTGCCCAGGCTAGAGTGCAGTGGTACGATCTCAACTCACTAAAACCCTCACCTCCAGGGTTCAAGCAATTCTCCTGCCTCAGCCTCCGGAGTAGCTGGGATTACAGGAATGAGCCACCACACTTGGCTAATTTTTGTATGTGTTTAATAGAGATGGGTTTCACCATGTTGGCCAGGCTGATTTCAAACACCTGACCTCATAACTATAACTTTTATAGATGGATCTCATTATGTTGCTTAAGCTGGTCTCCAACTCTTGAGCTCAAGCCGTCCTCTTGCCTGAACCTTTCAAAGTGTTGGGATTGCAGGCATGAGCCACTGCACCTTGCCTCAATAAGTAGTTAGATGGATGGTCACGAAATCCCTGTGATACAAATATGGCATGATGTTGAGTGAAAAAACATATACTGGGCCTGACAAGGTGGCTCACACCTGTAATCCCAGCACTTTGGGAGGCTGAGACAGGCAGATAACCCAAAGTCAGGAGTTCGAGACTAGTCTGACCAACGTGGAGAAACCCCATCTCTACTAAAAATACAAAATTAGCTGGTCATGGTGGTGCATGCTTGTCATCCCAGCTACTCGAGAGGCTGAGGCAGGAGAATCACTTGAACCTGGGAGGCAGAGGTTGCGGTGAACCAAGATCGCACCATTGCACTCCAGCCTGGGCAACAAAAGCAAAATGCCATCTCAAAAAAAAACTAGTATGATATGTGTACATAAATATGCCTAATACATATATACACAAGCATAGGGAAAAAGAAAATGCACATATATACCAATCATAATTTTGTGAGTGTGGTAAAATTAGAGGTGACTTTTTTCTATGTTTTTTCCATATTCAAAATTTTCTTAATATGATGGTTACTTTTATACTAAAAGAAAACAATGGGCTGGGCGCGGTGGCTCACGCCTGTAATCCCAGCACTTTGGGAGGCCGAGGTAGGTGGATCACGAGGTCAAGAGATCGAGACCATCCTGGTCAACACGGTGAAACCCTGTCTCTACTAAAAATATAAAAATTAGCTGAGTGTGGTGGCGGGCGCCTGTAGTCCCAGCTGCTCAGGAGGCTGAGGCAGGAGAATTGCTTGAACCCGGGAGACTGAGATTGTGCCCCTGCATTCCAGCCTGGCGCCTGGCTACAAAGCGAGACTCTGTTTCAAAAAAAAGAAAAGAAAACAATGGACCATATCATACTGGTTTACAAAAAGCAAAAACTATGCATTTGATCTAGAAGAGTTCTGGCAAGAAACACTTGATGCCTAAGAAAATCAAGCTAATGTTTATTACAAGCCAGTTACTTTTTCTGCTTCTCAAGAGTTGCATTCTGGTGAAAGAGATGAGTATGACAGAACTCAAGAGCATGATGGTCTTGCATCACTATTTTGCTGGTGCTGGACCAAAGCTATGAAGCGTCGAGTCCACAGGCCACCAGTGCCTCCTTCCTGCAGGCAGTGCTGCTGGAGACAGCATTCCTGTGGTTCTCTGACAAGCATTCAGCTGCAAGTGAATATTTACCTAAGAAAGCCAGAGTGTTCAGCTCTCAGCCACTCACCCACAAAACAGTGTTGGATTGTTCTTGAGCATTATCTTACTGAGATCAGCATCAGAAAGAAGAAATACAGTGAGGGCACGAAAGAGGTGTAATTTGCTTGTTGTCCACATGGCTATCATTTGTTCATTCACCAATAGGTATGTATTGCACACATAGTATATCCCAGGCATTGTCCCAGGCTTTGAGAATCCAGCAGTGAATAAAATGTAATATGTTTTCATAGGCATCTTACATTCTAGAAGGGGAAAATAGATGACGAACAGTAAGTTATAAAGAAAACAGTAGTTTTCAGAATAGAGCAATGGATATAAAATCAGCCTTCATTCATTCATTCATCCAAATTATTATTATTATTATTTTATAGTATCTTCTATGTGCCTGGCTCCATTAGCTGGATAGAGAGCATATAGCAGTGAACAAAATATAGTTCTTAGCACCCACAGCTTCTAGTCTAGTGGGGAAGATACATAGTAAGTGCTGTGGTGGGGTAATACATGGAGAAACCTCTAATCCAATCTTGAGAGAGCACAAAAAGATCAAAAAGTATATTTTTGAGCAAGTTAATCTATCTGATCTTTGATAAACATGATAAAATTATTGTGAGGATTCAGTGTGAAAGTACACAGCACACTGCTGAGTGTATAGTGCATAGTCACTGTAAAAATCTGAATTTCCTTGAACATTCTGCAAGGCGGTATAGCAAGTACAGTTAGGTCATCAACCAGAACAACAATGAATAAAGAACAGCTGGTGATTGTATAGCTCATCCAATCTCACAAAGGCCTTTCAAATATATTCTATCATCTGATCCTGCAAAATCCTAGGGAAGCAAGTATAATTAAAAATACTGACTCTATCTGGGCCTTCATCTTGATGGCTCATCCCCCTCTGCTGTCAGGAAGCACAAAGCGGTACTACAGACAGCTTAGCTCCTAGAGCTGAAGGTTGTGCTGGATGGAAGCTTTGGAATCATACAAGAATGGAAGAGACCAAATCCTGAGTGAACCCGAGGGTGAATAATAGCCAAACCAATCCCTGAGTTCTGCATCAAAGTGAGTAAAATGGTTCCCGTCCTCACAAATTCACAATCTGTAATTCTGTCCCTTAGCTTTGAAATGCATGTTTTTTTTTTTTTTTTTCACTTGTGGATTTCCTTTCCTAATATGCTTTACTGATTCCAGAATTAAAACTTTGCATTTCCTGAGCTTACTCTGGCCAGATCCCAAGAGGAAGTGGCCAGAAGCCATTAAGAGGGCCAGGAGGAGAACTGGACCGGGATTAAAAGTCACCTGGTGTGCTGACAATCTGTATGTGCGTAATTATCAACAGAAGGTTTATAATGGTTGTAGTTTTTGTGGTTTATCTTTCTTTTCCTTTCTCCACAGTGCTTTCTTTTTTCTCTCTCTTTTAACCACCCTGAGGCCAAAAGAAAAGGGCCTGAGCGCTTTTGTTCAGGCTCTATTTGTATATGCTTTTTAGAATGGGAGTTGTACAAACTTTAGATACCAACGCTTTTCACTTTAAATTTCAAGTACTATCTCACTTCTTACATGCTAAGAATGAGTAACCAGGCCTGCAGTAGAAGGTTTTCTGAGCTAGGTGCTTTGAGGGGGCTCTCCCTGTGCACCAGCCCCTCTTTCCCACTCTCCTACCCCGCTACATGCCACAGTTGCCAAATCCTGTAGATTCAACTAGTTTACTGTTTCTCCTTTCTATCTCCTCTTCTTTTTCCTTGCTGTTGGCTTAGTTTCCAACAGCTTTCCTGACTTTTTTTTTTTTGAGATGGAATCTTGCTCTGTCATCCAGGCTAGAGTGCAATGTTGCAATCTCACCTCACTGCAACCTCTGCCTCCCGGGCTCAAGCGATTCTCCTGCCTCAGCCTCCCTAGTAGCTGTGATTACAGGCGTGTGCCACCATGCCCGGTGGCTAATTTTTGTACTTTTAGTAGAGACGTGGTTTCACCGTGTTGGTCAGGCTGGTCTTGGACTCCTGACTTCGTGATCCGCCTGCCTTGGCCTCCCAAAGTGCTGGGATTACAGGCGTGAGCCACCGCGCCTGGCCCTCCCTAACTCTTCCCACTCACCACTTTGGATCCAGCGTCAATAGTGCTGCCAAAATAATTTTAAGGGCCAAATCTCTCAGTGCTTTTTTTTTTAATTTACAAAAAAAAAAAAAAGCCTAAACTCTTTTATAACTACAAACAAAAGCAATAAAGATAAAAATAATAAAACTCAATCTAATCATGTTATTTTTTTCTGCTTAAAATCCTGTAGTTTGAGAATAAAGTTCAAACTCCTGGACTTCTGGACTCACAGGACTCTCCTTAATCAGTTCCCTTCAGCCTTATCTCTCACCAGTCCTCAGCCCATACCCTGCTCTCCAGGCCAACTGAAGTTCTTAGTGCTGATCTGACCTGGAAGCCCCTTCCTTTTTTCCCTTCTGCACCAGCTCCTTATCCTTTGAAATTTGGTTCCTGTTCCTCCTCCAGGAAGCCTTACCTGATTCCACAATGTTCTTTCTTTCTTTCTTTCTTTCTTTCCTTTTTATTTTTCCCGAGACAGAGTCTTGCCCTGTTGCTCAGGCTGGAGTACAGCAGAGAGATCTTGGCTCACTGCAACCTCCACCTCCTGGGTTTAAGCAATTCTCCTGCCTCAGCCTCCCGAGTAGTTGGGATTACAGGTGTGAGGCCACCACTTTGGCTATTTTTTTTTTTTTTTTGTATTTTTAGTAGAGATGGGGTTTCACCATGTTGGCCAGGCTGGTCTCGAACTCCTGACCTTGTGATCCGCCTGCCTCAACCTCCCAAAGTGCTGGGATTACAGGCATGAGCCAGCATGCCCAGCCCCACAATTTTATTTCAATTGCCCTCATGACTGAAGTGCAATTACAGTGCAAATCTTTTCAAATCTCAGGTCTCAAATGTCAGGCCACTTACTAGCTCTGGGTCATTAAGCAAGTTACTTAGCCTCTAGGCCTTGGTTTCCACATCTGTAAAATGGAACTATGAATAGAACTTAACTTATAGAGTTACCATAAGGATTAAATAAAGTAAAATCTATAAAACCCTTAGCGTAGTGCCTGACATGGAATAAATGCTCACTGTGTATTAATTATTGCTCTCTCTTTCATAGATACTACTGTTAAAGGATAGTTTTCAAAATGGTAAAAGCATGACTCATACAGATAGAGAATGAACATACGTTTATTTAAATCATGAATTAAGGCCAGGCAGGGTGGCTCACGCCTGTAATCCTAGCACTTTGGGAGGCCGAGGTGGGTGGATCACCTTGAGGTTAGGAGTTCAAGACCAGCCTGACCATCATGGTGAAACCCCATCTTTAAAAAAAATAAATAAAATAAATAAATCATGAATTAAGGAGGAAACTAGTAGGATTTTAATTGTTTCAAATGGAATTGTATTTATAAAACTGCCTTTGTAAAATTATGACTGAGACAGTGAAAGAGATCTAACTTAACAGTCCATTTTGCTTCTAACCTCCAAGCTGTCCTTGTTCATTCCTGGGTGTAGGCCAGACTAACTTTGGGAGAAACTTAGTTTATAGTTTAAAGGAAGACAGCCCTTTCCCAAAGTAGACCTCCTTCTTGCCTGGGGACTAGATTGCCTTTGTAGGACTAACATTAGCCACAAGATTAGACATCATAGTTTAGGAGGGTCGGACACAGTGACTCACACCTGTAATCCCAGCACTTTGGGAGGCCAAGGCGGGCAGATCAACTGAGGTCAGGAGTTCGAGACCAGCCTGACCAACAGAGAGAAACCCCATCTCTACTAAAAATGCAAAATTAGCCAGGTGTGGTAGCACATGCCTGTAATCCTAGCTACTCCGGAGGCTGAGGCAGGAGAATCACTTGAACCCGGGAGGCAAAGGTTGTGGTGAACTGAGATCTCACCATTGCACCCTAGCCTGGGCAACAAGAGAGAAACTCCATCTCAAAAAAAAAAAAAAAAAAAAAAAAAAAAAAAATTATGGTTTAGGAGTCATGCAGCTGGAGGCTACAAGATTCTGACCCTCCCTAAACTGCTCCTAAGATCAGTGCTTGAGATATTTTGCAGACCCTGCACTTGATGGATCAGCTGGCACCACCCAGATCAATAAACTGGCTCATCTGGTCTTGCAGCCCTTACTCAGGAAGTGACTTAGTGCAAGAAGACAGCTCCAACTCCCTATGATTTAATCTCTGACAAATCAGCACTCCTGGCTCACTGGCTTTCCCCCACCCACCAAGTTATCCCTCAAATTTCTGCTCCCCTGCTGGTGCGGTGGCTCATGCCTGTAATCCCAGCACTTTGGGAGGCCAAGGTGAGTGGATCACCTGAGGTCAGCAGTTTGAGACCAGCCTGATCAACATTTAGAAACCCCGTCTCTTCTAAAATTACAAAATTAGCCGGGCGTGGTGGCACATACCTGTAATCACAGCTACTTGGGAGGCTAAGGCAGGAGAATGGCTTGAACCTGGGAGGTGGAGGCTGTGGTGAGCCAAGATCATGCCATTGGCACTCCAGTCTGGGTGACAAGAGCGAAACTCTGTCTCAAATAATAATAATAATAATAATTCTGTGGCCGGGCGAGGTGGCTCACACCTGTAATCCCAGCACTTTGGGAGGCCGAGGCGGGTGGATCACAAGGTCAGGAGTTCGAGCCTGACCAATATGGTGAAACATCATCTCTACTAAAAATACAAAAATTAGCCGGGTGTGGTGGTTCACACCTGTAGTTCCAGCTACTAGGGAGGCTGAGGCAGGAGAATCACTTGAACCCGGGAAGCAGAGGTTACAGGGAGCTGAGATCGCACCACTGCAGTCCGGCCTGGGCAACAGAGTGAGACTCCATCTCAATAAATAAATAAAAATTCTGCTTCCTGAAAGCTTGGGGAGACTGATTTGAGTAATAATGTAACTCCAGTCTCCAGCACAGCCAGCTCTTCGTGAATTACTCTTCCTCTATTTCAATTCCCCTGTCTTGATGAATTGGTTCTGTCTAGGCAGCAGGCAAGGTGAACCCCTTTGGTGGTTATACTTGACAAAGATTTGTTCTGTACTGGACAAAATTAATTTATTTGGGTTGCCATGAAGAGACATTATTTATATCCTGCATTGGGCTCTAGACAGAAAACATCTGTCCATCATCTGCCCTCACCATTAACTTCCATTTCTACAGAGCTGTGAAACAGTCCAGCACTTTTGCAGCATAGAATCAGATAACCTGGAACTCTAAATAACACACACCATTCCATTTAAAGGACACTCAGTAATTCTTTGCCCATTTAAAAGTCTCCTGCAGTTTTTCCTAGCACTGCAGTGCCTTGTACATGTCAGTTTGCTCTTCGAAATCCACACCAGACTGTGAGCTTCTTGAGATGAGAGAGAACCACACACAAGGTGAGACATACCATTTGATTTTAGGGTCTGGGGAAGCTTCTGCAGGAGGTGACATTTCAACCAGGTAGAGAAAGGTAATGCTGCATTTCTCCTGGAGAAAAGCATCCAGAGAGAGCTATGTAGGCACCATGGTAAAACTGACAGTCAAGCATTGTTAAACACAGACTGTGTGCCAGGCCCTGGGCTAGGTTAAGAGGATAAAAAGCTGAATAAATCCTGGTCTCTAGTTTTAAGAAGCTTTCAGTCTGTTAGTGGCATGAAAAGGAAATAAGTGCTTACAACATAGCGTGATGGGGACCCTAAAAGTCCACAGGCCAAATTTTGGAGACTCAAGTGAACCAAGGCAGAGTGTTTTCCAAGCCCAGGTCTGATGAAGGGCAGAAAACAGAGATACCAGTGGGCTTGCGGGCTACTGTATAGGAAAAGCAAATTATTTTTCTCTATTCTCATACTCAACATAAAATATTCCTGTGATCCAATGTGTAGGGATTTTTCTCCACATCAAGCAATTCTCCGATTTTCTGAAGGCACCAACTGAGAGTCTTACAACTAAACTCAACTCTGACACTAAATAACTAGGTATAGCGTCAGATCACACAGATTAAGGACTCAGTTCCCCACGTTCACACGCCAACTGCAAACAGTAGACCCTGAGAGTACTCGCAACTTCTGTCCAGTTTAGTTACAGATTCATGACCCCTTTCTTGGGTTCAATCACTTGCTAGAGTGGCTCACAGAATTAAGGGAAATGCTTTACTTACATTTACCCACTTATTATAAAGGTGTTACATAAAATGTATGGGAAGCCGTTGTTTCGGACTGAGATCCTGCACCAGGCCCCAACAGAACAAATCAAAACGGAGTCACGATGCGAAGTGTCATGCAACCAAGCTGAAACTGCAGGAAGCAGAAAAATGCCCCATTAGACCAATTTTTCCTAAAAACAGAAGATTCATAGCAACCATTTCAGAAGAGGTCCAGTCCACCTGAACCAGTACGTTAAGGAAGTCTCCTGCTTTAACCCTCACGAGGAAAGTAACCAGATATTAACAACCTGCTTTTGGTGTTAACACTTTTTCCTCACTCCTGCTCTAGCTATCTTACCAAAACCAACTGTTTTGCCATCCTAGCAGAGCACCTACCGATTCTTCAGATAAACTGCTGTCTGATTTATGAATTGCTAATAAAAACCAACTCGATCTTTAGAGTACATTTGTTGAAATTTTGTGTTTTAACAGTTCTGATGACCAGGAAGGGACTTGAAGAAGACTGCTGATGACCCTGAGGCTCGAAGGATGCAGATGAGGTGCTCCTTCCTCCTTTAGAGTCCCCTGCCTTCCTCACAGTGCTCCCAGTGTCATGAGTTAGTTCCCAGCAGGGCCAGCTCTTTGTATCTGAGCTCCTGATAATTTTGACTTTACGGTACCCAGGGTTGTGTTGTGGCAGAGCAAATGACGTCTGGGCCTTTTGGTGATCAATGCGTCACTAACCAAAGAATCACAGTTTTAAAGAAAATGGACAGTGATTGCAGCAAGTGACAGTGCAGGGGGTGTTAGACATTATTTTTCAGAAATTTATCGGGATTTGGGTTCTCTCCTCTGTTTCATTTTCTTGCACAGTAAGGAGGGGAAAGATCATTGGCTATGTTGGCCGAGTAATCTTGATACCAAACTGCAACTTAATTGATGAGTATGGGAAGCTCACCTAAAAGCTGTTAGAGCACCTATCACCCAAATATGTGACTACTAAAAGGATAAGCTGGTCATGCAACAGGTTAGTTTGACGATAGATTACCCACGAGCCTTAAGAAGATTTCCTTGCAACAAGAAACACGGAAAACATCACATGACCCAACCTCGTGACGTTTCCCTCATAGGCTTTTTTATCTCAGCTCTCATACTGAGAAAACAGGCATCTCATCTGAGAAACCCAATAGGCTAAACATCTGAGTGCTCCACTTTCCAGTGTGCCTGCCTTTTCTATGTACAAAAATTATAGCCCTGGAAGCTATAAATTATAACAAAAATGGTGATTTTTTTTTTTTTACAGTCTCATTCTGTCACCCAAGCTGGAGTGCAGTGGCATGATAATCTCTCACTGCAGCCTTGACTTCCAAGGCTCAAATGATCCTTCCACCTCAGACTCCCAAGTAGCTAGGACTACAAGTGCACACCGTCACACGTGGCTAATTTTAACATACAACTTTTGTAGAGATGGAGTCTCATTGTGTTGCCCAGGCTGGTCTCAAACTCCTGGGCTCAAGCAATCATCCTGCCTCACCCTCCCAAAGTGCTGGGATTACAGGTATGAATGACCGTGCCTGGCTGAAAAGTGGTGAAATTTTATCAAATACAATTTAGAATTACAGGGGACATTATAGAGAACATTCTAGATAGACAAATTATCCATCTAAGAAGCACATTTGAAAGTAAGGGCTCCCAAATTAGACAAACAGATGAGATGCCCAGCCTCTAACCAGAGTTTAGGTTTCAAAAAATTGCTTCTCTAAAAGACTCCTTTAAAAAAGGCAAATGAGGCCGGGCGTGGTGGCTCATGCCTGTAATCCCAGCATTTTGGGAGGCCGAGGCGGGTGGATCACAAGGTCAAGAGATCGAGACCATCCTGGCCAACATAGTGAAACCCCGTCTCTGCTAAAATACAAAAAAACATTAGCTGGATGTGGTGGTGCGCGCCTGTAGTCCCAGCTACTCGAGAGGCTGAGGCAGGAGAATTGCTTGAACCTGGGAGGCAGAGGTTGCAGTTAGCTGAGATTGCACCACTGCACTCCAGCCTGGCGCCTGGCAACAGAGCAAGACTCTATCTGAAAAAAAAAGAAAAAGGCAAATGAAAAGTTTTAAGCAACAAATTGATAAGAAAAATTGAATGTACTAAGCTGTTTACTTAGCTACCATCCCACCTGATGGTTGAAAAGAAAGCTAGAAAAACTGTTTATAAAAGTTAAGCCCTCATCCTGGCGCAGTGGCTCACACCTGCATTTTGGGAGGCCAAGGTGGGCAGATCACCTGAGGTCGGGAATTCAAGAGCAGCCTGATCAACATGGAGAACACCCATCTCTACTAAAAATACAAAATTAGCCAGGCATGGTGGTGCATGCCTGTAGTCCCAGCCACTTGGGAGGCTGAGGCAGGAGAATCGCTTGAACCTGGGAGGTGGAGGTTGCCCTGAGCCGAGATTGCACCACTGTACTCCAACCTGGCAACAAGAATGAAACTCCATCTCAAAAAAAAAAAAAATTAATCCCTCAAGTCAATCAGATTTGCTTCTTTAACCACCTTTATGGCCTAGTCAAATTGGCTCAGAGCTATCTATACTGAGCCTAGACATAGAAAATGCTTTGTCTCGCCAGGGGACATGATTCATGACACCCAGATGGACTAGTATGGCACCTGCTCATCAGACGGGTCCGTCAAAATCTTTGATGTGCACAATGGAGGGCAGATCCTCATTGCCGACTTCAGGGGTCATGAGGGTCCTGTGTGGGAAGTGGCGTGGGCTCACCCCATGTACAGCAACATCCTCGCATTGTGCTCCTATGACCGAAAAGTCCTTATCTGGAGAGAGGAAAATGGCACCTGGGAGAAGAGCTGTGAGCATGTGGGACACAACTCCTTAGTGAACTCGGTGTGCTGGGCCCCCCAAGACTACAGCCTGATCCTGGCCTGTGGGAGCTCAGATGGGGCTGACTTACACCAGGGAAGGCCGATGGGAAGTAAAGAAGATCAGCGACGCTCACACCATTGGCTGCAATGTCATTAGCTGGCCCCTGCTGTTGTACCTGGAAGCCTCATAGACCAGCCATCGGGACAGAAACCCAATTACCTCAAGAAGTTTGCATCAGGTGGCTGTGACAACCTCATCAAGCTGTGGAAGTGTGCTAACCTAGCCTGTGTTAGCCTGACAGACTCCATCTTGCTGAAAGCCAGACAGACTCCATCTTAACCTCTGCCTCACCCCTCCCACCATTTCTCCCTTAAGTGCATACCTTGGTCAGACTACTGTGCTGGGTCATGTGGTACTTAGAACTACAGAAACATGTAACCTTTATAACCATATCCTGCTTGGCAAGCCCACTTGCTATTGTGAATACCCCCCTTGATTGATTGTATGACAAGTACCCAGTACCCCCTTTGGTAACCGGCAATTATGGGAACCTCGTGTGTGTACCCTCCTTGGTAATCAACAATCATGAGAACCTCCTGCCTCCTAGTTGCCAGCCTCCTTATCTAACTTGCTTGTTCTGCTTCTGTAAATTCTGCTTCAGCTAGGCTCTCCCCTCCCTTACCTTAAGCAAGGTATAAAAAGGAATCCAGCCCCTTCCTCGGGGCCGAGAGAATTTTGAACGTTAGCCATCTCTCGGTCGCCAGCTAATAAAGGACTCTTAATTTGGAACTCAGAGCATGGCGCTTTCCTTCTAACTAGCTTGGATACAACAGAAGGAGGAGGAGGACGGCCAGTGGAAGGAGGAGCAAAAGCTGGAAGCACACAGTGACTGGGTTCAAGACGTGGCCTGGGCCCCCTCCACCGGCCTGCCCACCAGCACCATCAACAGCTGCTCCCAGGATGGTTGTGTGTTTATCTGGATGTGTGATGATGCCTCAGGCAATATGTGGTCCCCCAAATTGCTGCACAAGTTCAATGATGTGGTATGGCATGTGAGCTGGTCCATCACAGCCAACATCCTGGCCGTCTCTGGTGGAGACAATAAGGTGACTCTGTGGAAGGAGTCGGTTGACAGGCAGTGTGTGTGCATCAGTGACATCAACAAGGGCCAGGGCTCCCCGTTGGCAGCAGTCACAGAGGGCCAGCAGAATGAGCAGTGACAAGACAGGAGGGGCCTGGCTCCCCAACTGCCAGCTCCAGGACTGCCACTTCCTGGGCCAACTGACCAAACAACTGGGAAGAGCCCCCAACTCCAACAGGATCATTTTCCCAGGAGGAGTTACAGATGCAGCCACAGATTGATCACCTGCCTTAACACGATCAGAGATGCTTTGTAATCTACTGTTCACCTGAAAGCACTCATGTTATGAGGAAGAAACTACAAATGATGTTCAAATCTATTTTAAACTATTTTGGGCCATTTTTATGTACCTTTGGGTTCAGGCATTATTTGCGGGGTTTTGTTTCCAAAGTAACTAAATAAAGTCATATTGCTTATTTAAAAAAATTTAAAAAGAAAATGCTTTGTCTGCCCTATTTGTCAGTTAGGGCTCCACTCTGAAATCAATAATCTGGTTAAAAGCAAAAACTAAATTGGAAAGTTCCGAACTAAATTAGTAAACTCAACACTTCAGGATCTTTGTTAAGAAGCTTGGTTTTTCTGTCTTAAAAAGGAGGAGAAACTATTTGGAAGCTGGCAACCAAAAGATACTGTCTTTTCCACAAATTTTACTTTTAAAATATGCTCTAGCCATGGGAGCAAGTAGCCCTAACTTGTCCAATTTTTGTCAGAAACACAATTTGGATAAAAATATAAGTGGAGATAAAGCAGTTTTATTACAAATTCATGACTAAAATTTTAGATAAAAGCTATAAGATCTTTGTTTATATCTATCTTTATGTTTATGTATATTTAGGTTTGTATGATTTGTATACTTTTTTTCTACCTCCAGATGGTGTTACTAAATTAATTTATAAAATCCCTTAAAGGAGTTCTCTTCAAACTGGAGTTGAGTTAAATGAGCACTAATATAAATGAAATATTCCTAAAACTCTCAGAAATTTAGGAAATAGCCCAAATGCCTTTTAATTCATATGATATGGGGTAATCATAAATGGGGTAATTTAATTATGAATTAAAATTAAATATGAATTTAATTTTAATTCATATGATATGGGGTAAATAAAGCTAGTTTTTAAATGATAAAATAAAAATGAAATCATTTTAAGAACTGTTGGCCGGGCATGGTGGCTCATGCCTGTAATCCCAGCACTTTGGGAGGCCAAGGCAGGTGGATCACCTGAGGTCGGGAGTTCGAGACTAGCCTGACCGACATGGAGAAACCCTGTCTTTAAAAAAAAAAAAAAAAAAAAGTCGGGCGTGGTGGCTCATGCCTGTAATCCAAGCACTTTGGAGGCCAGGGCGGGCGGATCGCCTGAGGTCAGGAGTTCAAGATCACCCTGAACAACATGGTGAAACCTTGTCTTAGAGAGAAAAAAAATTTTTTTTTGAAAACAAACAACAACAAAAAAAAAACCAACTGTTGATTTTTGCCTAGATTTGCTAGCAGACAGGTTTGTGTTATCTCTGACAGATATTTAAGACCATAAACTAGGCCTTAAATAGTTTATGGTCTTACAGGTGTGAGCTGTAATCCCAACACTTTGGGAGGCCTGTAATCCCAGCACTTTGGGAGGCCGAGGTGGGTGGATCACCAGGTCAAGAGATCGAGACAATCCTGGCCAACATGGTAAAACCCCGTCTCTACTAAAAATACAAAAAAAATACTGGGCATGGTGGCACGCGCCTGTAGTCCCAGCTACTGGGGAGGCTGAGGCAGGAGAATTGCTTGAACCCGGGAGGCAGAGGTTGCAGTGAGCCGAGATTGCACCACTGCACTCCAGCCTGGCGCCTGGTAACAGAGTGAGACTCTGTCTAAAAAAAAAAAGACCATAAACTAGGCCAGGAGCAGTGGCTCACACCTGTAATCCCAGCAATTTGGGAGGCTGAGGCGGGTGGATCACCTGAGGTCGGGAGTTCGAGATCAGCCTGACCAATATGGTGAAACCCCAACTCAAAAAAAAAAAAAGACCATAAACTATAAATTCAACCTAAAAGTGAAATGTACTGTAAAAATAAAGGCTTGATGCAGGTCAATAGTGAAAGCAAAAATTTTTTTTTTTTTTTTTTGAGACAGAGTCTCACTCAGTCACCAGGCGCCAGGCTGGAGTGCAGTGGCGCGACCTCGGCTCACTACAACCTCCGCCGCCTGGGTTCAAGCAATTCTCCTGCCTCAGCCTCTCGAGTAGCTGGGACTACAGGAATGTGCCACCATGCCCAGCCAATTTTTTTGTATTTTTAGTAGAGACGGGGTTTCGCCATGTTGACCAGGATGGTCTCGATCTCTTGACCTCGTGATCCACCCGCCTCGGCCTCCCAAAGTGCTGGGATTACAGGCGTGAGCCACCGCGCCCGGCCTGCAAAAATTTTTTTTAAATAGAGAGTGAAAAAAAAAAAAAGCCGGGCACTGTGGCTCACGCTTGTAATCCCAGCTCTTAGGGAGGCAGAGGCAGGAGGATAGCTTGAGCCCAGGAGTTCAAGACCTGCTTGGGCAATATAGCAAGACCCTCTTTAAATAAAATAAAATAAAATTTAAAAATAGTGAGAAGGAAGAATCATGTTTTTCAGTTTCTTTGTTTCTGTGATATTTTTGATACTTTTCTGATTTGTCAACCAACATAAAATAACTTCAGATAATAGCCAGCATGGCCAAGTGCAGGGGCTCACCCCTGTAATCCCAGCACTTTGGGAGGCTGAGGTGGGTGGATCACCTGAGGTCAGGAGTTCAAGATCAGACTGGCCAACATAGTGAAACCCCATCTCTACTAAATACAAAAATTAGCCAGGTGTGGTGGCAGGCACCTGTAGTCCCAGCTACTTGCGAGGCTGATGCAGGAGAATCTCTTGAACCCAGGAGGTGGAAGCTGCGGTGAGCTGAGATTCTGCCACTCACTCCAGCCTGGGCGACAGAGTGAGACTCCATCTCAAAAAATATGTATATAGCCAGCTGGCCAGGTGCGGTGGCTCACACCTGTAATCCCAACACTTTGGGAGTCCGAGGTGGGTGGATCACCTGAGGCAGGGAGTTTGAGACCAGCCTGACCAGCATGGAGAAACCCAGTCTCTACTACAAATACGAAATTAGTCAGACATGGTGGCACATGCCTGTAATCCCAGCTACTTGGGAGGCTGAGGCAGGAGAATCCCTTGATCCTGGGAGGCAGAGTTTGCCATGAGCCGAGATCGCACCATTGCACTCCAGCCTGAGCAACAAGAGGGAAACTCCTTCTCAAAAATAAAACAAAATAAAATAACCAGCTGTTTAATGTCTCATAAAATTTTTATGAACAATTCAATTATATTTGTTAAGAATGAGGCCGGGCGTGGTGGCTCACGCCTATAATCCCAGCACTTTGGGAGGCCGAGGTGGGTGGATCACGAGGTCAAGAGTTCGAGACCATCCTGGTCAACACGGTGAAACCCCGTCTCTACTAAAAACACAAAAATTAGCTGGGCATGGTGGTGCGTGCCTGTAGTCCCAGCCACTCGGGAGGCTGAGGCAGGAGAATTGCTCGAACCCAGGAGGCGGAGGTTGCAGTGAGCCAAGATCGTGCCATTGCACTCCAGCCTGGGTAACAAAAGCGAAACTCCGTCCAAAAAAAAAAAAAAAAAGAGTGAGTTAGGTGAATGTAAGTAGGATTAAAGTTTAGAAATACACTTTTTAGGCTGGGCGCGGTAGCTCACGCCTATAATCCCAGCACTTTGGGAGGCCGAGGTGGGCGGATCACAAAGTCAAGAGATTGACACCATCCTGGTTAACACGGTGAAACTCCGTCTCTACTAAAAATACAAAAATTAGCTGGAGTGAAACTCCGCCTCAAAAAAAAAAAAAAAAAATACACTTTTTAATTTTTTTTTTTTTTTTTTTTTGAGACAGAGTCTTGCTCTGTCGCCAGGCTGGAGTGCACTGGCGCGATCTCGGCTCACTGCAACTTCTGCCTCCTGGGTTCAAGCGATTCTTCCGCCTCAGCCTCCCGAGTAGCCGGGACCACAGGCACATGCCACCATGCCCGGCTATTTTTTTGTATTTTTAGTAGAGACGGCGTTTCACCATGTTGGCCAGGATGGTCTCAATCTCTTGACCTCGTGATCCACCCGCCTCAACCTCCCAAAGTGCTGGGATTACAGGCGTGAGCCACCGCGTCCTGCCGACATACACTTTTTAATAATAATTATATGCTATAAAAGATGTCTATTTAAAATAGTTTCAGGGTTTCACCATGTTGGTCAGGCTGGTCTTGAACTCCCGACCTCAGGTGATCCGCTAAAAAAAAAATTAAAAAACAAACAAAAATAAAATAAAATAAAATAAAATAGTTTCAAATACCTTTATTGGTAACTTATAACTGTAAAGCTATTCTAAGTTATTTATTTAGACATGGAGTCTTGCTTTTGTTGCCCAGGCTGGAGTGCAATGGTGCGATGTTGGCTCACCGCAAACTCCACATCCCTGATTCAGCCAATTCTGCCTCAGCCTCCTGAGTAGCTGGGACTATAGGTATGCACCACCGTGCTCAGCTAATTTTTTTTGTATTTTTAGTAAAGACAGGGTTTCACCATGTTGGCCAGGTTGACCTCAATCTCCTGACCTAAGGTGATCCACCTGCCTCAGCCTCCCAAAGTACTGGGATTACAGGCATGAACCACCATTCCCAGACCTAAGTTAAAATTGAATAATAGATACTGATTAAATATCTAAATCATTTCCAAATAAGATAAAATGCTGAAATATTAATTACTGAATATAAGTTTAATCTTATCTATTTTGGGCTTATTATTATGGAAGAACTAAAGATATTTGAGTTTGCTAGTAAATATGTTATTCTGTGTCACATTGAAAAGCTGCACTATGAGAAAACATGCTTCTAAAGATTACAAATCTGTGTCAATCTACAAAACATTGGTATGTGACAGTTAATTTATACTAAAAATTAAGGGAGGCCAGGCACGGTGCCTTAGGCCTATAATCCCAGCACTTTGGGAGGCCACGGCGAGAGGGTCCCTTGAGTCCAGGAGCTCAAGACCAACTTGGCCAACATGGTGAAACCCTGTCTCTACCAAAACTACAAAAATTAGCTGAGTGTGGTGGCACATGCCTGTAATCCCAGCTACACAGGAGGCTGAGGCAAGAGAATTGCTTGAACTCAGGAGATGTAGGTTGTAGTGAGCCAATATCGTGTCACTGCACTTCAGTCTGGGAGACAGAACTAGACTTTGTCTCAAAAAAAAAGAAAAAAAGAAAAGAAAAAGTATTTGGCCAGGCATAGAGGCTCACACCTGTAATCCCAGTGTATCACTTGAGTCCAGGAGCTAGAAACCAACCTGGCCAACATGGTGAAACCCCTATCTTTACTAAAAATACAAAAATCAGCCAGACATGGTAGCAGGTGCCTGTAATCCCAGCTACTCGAGAGGGTAAGGCAGGAGAATTACTTGAACGCAGGAGGTAGAGGTTGCAGTGAGCCAAGATCACACCACTACACTCCAGCCTGGGTGACAGAGTGAGACTCCATCTCAGGAAAAAAAAAAAATTATAAAAATTAAGGCTGGGCCGGGCGCGGTGGCTCACGCCTGTAATCCCAGTACTTTGGGAGGCCGAGGCGGGTGGATCACAAGGTCAAGAGATCGAGACCATCCTGGTCAACATGGTGAAACCCCGTCTCTACTAAAAATACAAAAATTAGCTGGGCATGGATGGTGGCACGTGCCTATAGTCCCAGCTACTCGGGAGGCTGAGGCAGGAGAATTGCTTGAACCCAGGAGG
>PVKV010031374.1:0-21102 GCA_004027835.1 Alouatta palliata | reverse complement strand
GGCTAGAACTTCCAGTACTATATTGAATAGGAGTGGTGAGAGAGGACATCCTTGTCTAGTGCCAGATTTCAAAGGGAATGCTTCTAGTTTTTGCCCATTCAGTATGATATTGGCTGTTGGTTTGTCGTAAATAGCTTTTATCATTTTGACATACGTTCCGTCAATACCTAGTTTATTGAGGGTTTTTAGCATAAAGGGCTGTTGGATTTTGTCAAAGGCCTTCTCTGCATCAATTGAGATTATCATGTGGTTTTTGTCTTTGGTTCTGTTTATGTGGTTGATTATATTTATAGATTTGCATATGTTGAACCAGCCTTGCATCCCCGGGATGAAGCCTACTTGATCATGGTGGATAAGCTTTTTGATGTGCTGTTGCAATCGGTTTGCCAGTATTTTATTGAAGATTTTTGCATCTATGTTCATCATGGATATTGGCCTGACGTTTTCTTTTCTTGCTGAGTCTCTGCCGGGTTTTGGTATCAGGATGATGTTGGTCTCATAAAATGATTTGGGAAGGATTCCCTCTTTCTGGATTGTTTGGAATAGTTTCAGAAGGAATGGTACCAGCTCCTCTTTGTATGACAGACGTTCTTATTCAAACATTTTACAACTCAGCACCATCCAAATCAAACAAGGTTTCCAGCTGAACTCAGCTCCCGTGCTTCCATCTAGCAACTTCAGGTTTAGACGCGAAAGAAAAAGTCTTGGAGTCTTGTTCGGGGAGACACACATTTATGAGCTTGGTGCAACCTGTGCCATATGAAAGGAACAGCGTGCAGACACTCACAGCAGTGAAAGAGCCATGCGGATCTGTGCTCCCACAGGTTTGTCACATGATATGAAATCCCACAGCCTCCCCAACAAACCTGTTTTGGGTGTGATGGGGGAGAAGGGAGATCTGGTGCACTACTGGCCAGCATGGACCATTGAGCTCAAACCCCATAGAGTTATCACAACGCAATGGCTCAGATGTGTGGCTGTGCTCGGAGGGAAAGGGAGATGCCTGGGAAAGTGAGTTGTGAGGATTCTCCAAAAGTGAGCAGCAACTCCCTCGTACTAGGTTAGAAGCAGAAGGTTTCAGTGACTGGCATATACTGGACGAATACAGTGAGTCCTGAGGGGAAACGTCTTGGTGAGTCCTGGAAAAATGTTCATGAACTTCTCTGGAAAGGGTTTAACTTCTCAGGAGCTTTCTCAATGACCTCTGGAGACTGTCCTATTTAATACCAAAGATCAACCTCTTCGTTTCTGAATTGTAACTCCCATTTTGCTCCATGTCTTCAGAGAACACATCTACATATCCAGCTGTGGTGGAGACTGGAGACTTAAGCCAGGCCCTGCCCCACCTCCAGGGTGCTATCCTCCCCCAGCATCTGCAGCCCAGGAAGGACAGCAAAAGTCCAGCAGCCCCTGAGGAGCAGAAAGAGCTCCAGAAGCATAAGGGCCTGGAACTCATGGGCCCAGCTACATGCTTCAGGAAGCTGACACCTGACAACAAATGGAGGAGGAAAGAATGACAACCACTCCCCAAAAAAAGTTTGAAAGGTTTAAATATGCAGCAATGTCCCAAAAGGGCACCCAACAAGGCGGCTGCATGCAGAGGGCATGTGAGGCATGGCTTCGGGTAGAACTCGAAGATTATTCCTGCATGTGCTTCTTTATAGTGTTATTAAAATAGGAAATCCAGGTCTCTCTGCCTCCTTTCACCCTAGTTATGACTGTGGAAGCCCACAATTGTTCTCTTGTGAATTTGGCTAGAAAACTCATCCTTCACAGAAGCCACATGGACCATTTCGTCTGTTCCTAAAGCAAAATCTGTCATACCCGGGAAGCACAGGCTTTCTCCCATTCTGTTTGTAATGAGCATTGCCTTTGCTGGTGGGGTTTTAAAAAAATATTATTATTAAATAAAACCTTGCCAAATGTACTTTGCAGAAGTATCTTTTACAGAAAACAGATGGAAAGAGCTAACCTAAAAATGCAAATCATAACATTACAATGACTTCTTAATTTTAAAAATTATGGATATGACTTCCCAGGAGGGACTAAAAGAGATAGTGACAACAGCTGCAGAAGAAACATCAGGAGTGGGAGGGAACTGCAAGGCTAAAGAAAGTTTTCTAGCTGCAGAGTTTACAAACAATATTCCTTGCCTTTAAATGCAGTGCACTGAGCACTCACATGTGTTCGATTCCAAAGCGTTTATTCAGGTAAAGGAAAGGAACGAAGAAACCACCAATACCCAAGATGCAGATTGTTTCCAAAAGTGTCCACACATGCCACAAGGAATATAAAGTTCTAGAAAAACACACTTAATGTGTTTCCTCCCCGTTTTCTTCATGGATCGTCAAACAGGAATATGAAACCACAGTTTGCAAATGCTTCTGATTCGTGTATGATTACTCAGATGTCAAACTCCTCCTGAAATGGACATTTAACACAGCAGTTTCTTGTATTGTCACAACTGGCCTCTCTTGAAACCCACTCTTTGAGAGGATTGAATGTTTATGCATTTTCTTATTTTTTAGAAAGTGGACGGGTTTTCTCCCCAAACCACGTTTTCTGCTCTGGAATAACTCACCTTCTTCTTCCTTCCATTTTTCTCCTTCTTCCTTTTTAGATATAGAAGAAATTGTAGAAATCGCTTTGAATCTGGAAAGGAAGAAGGAGAAATATTTTCAAAATTTTCTACCAGCAATTTAATATTGCCCCTGTGAATGAAATTCAATACACATGCAAATTATGCCTCTTTCTCCCCTTCGATTCTTTATACTTTTTGAATAGCAAGTCACCAAAGGTATTCAAATCCACATATGCAATCTCCCAATTAATACATTTAGAAGTAAATGCAAGAAGTAATCCTATCATCAACAGCAGTAACATACTGTCTCTGACATACTGTTCCGGGCTTCCAGGCCCACGCCATGTCAGAGTACTAAGAGATGCCTCTGGGTAAACGGTTGAATCACATGTGTTTTGAGCGGCGCTCATCTCAACAGAGCTGACAGAAATTAAACAGCTGGAAGTATTTTCAAATTTATGCCTGAGAACTGCTTAATGTATCAGAACTCCACATGGATTTCCCACTGAGACAGAAGTGTAAAAGTTGTTCTTTCTTCTTCCTCTTTTTTTTTTTTTGAAGGTACTCCTTTCCTTTCACAAACAAAATATCAAGACTTTTAAGTTCTCACCATAGATTAGAGAAAAGAAAAGGCGTCTTAAAATCAGTGATCACCTCCTACTGGAGAAATTGATCAAAATCTCACTGGGGAAGAAACTAGTGGAAGAAGACAGGAATGAGAGTGTAGCTACTATTTCTCTCCCCTAGAATTAAGCATAATCCATTATGACTGGCTCCACTGAAAGCATTTTGACTGCCATGTGTGGAGAACATGAGTCATTTGGGAGCGCTCAGTGAATTCATGGGTTCAGAAAACAAACACAGTCACCTCAACATAATATAATACTACTCAGCAGAGAATGAAAAGCAATATAAAATGGTTCATCTTGAATACCATCCAGGGTGTTTTGTTGCTGAAATACCAAAAAGTCTCTCAATATTTTTCTGCCTCCGTGGGTACTGTATTTCCTTTCAGATTCTCCTCCCCACACCTACCACCGCCAACAGGACTGTGTCATAGAGTGTAGTTCCAGGAGGATTCATCCTGATCATCTGATTACTTTCCCTCACTAGAGCCTTGGGCTGGTTAACAGATTCAGCGTTCATGAGCATTCAAACAGAACTGGACATCCAGCAAATAGAATCTGACAGCATTTGGAAGTGAACCAAGAACACTTGTATCTAAGCAGCAGCTGTCTGATTACTTAGGTGATATGATTCTTCTAAAAACTCTCTGTCTTTAGTTTTGGGTTGTTTTTACTTAGGTCATGTGGTCACTTCATTTTTCTTGCTTTGCAGCTGTAACAATTACGGTGAGCTCCAAATATAGTAATCATGTATGGGGAGGGACAAGGAGGTCAGCTGGGCTTCCTCCAAATGCAGTTTGAGAGAAACTTGCAGAATCTAGAGGTATCCATCAATATCTTTCATATACAAGAATAAAATTACACAAAACTGTGCGGATGTTGTAGGAACTGTGTCAACCAAGCTGAGCTAAAAGCACATTTCCCAGAATTCCCTTCCCTGTGTGACCCTGAGTGAGTGCTGGCCACAAGGGATGTTTTGTATAAGGTTTGGAACGCTGACATAAAGAAGCAATTCTATCTCCTTCCACGCTGAAGGGCAGCGCAGGGTGCCGGGCACTACAGAGCTCACACATACCATCACTAATGTCCAGCCTCCCAGAAGGTGCAAGGCAGTGCTCAGACCCACAGCTCCTTCAGTTTTCACAGCAGTGCTGGGGCTATGGTGAGGTGGGTGAGGAACTTGCCTTGGGGCATGAATCTTAAAGAGGTACTTAGTTAAGGTAAATAATATTTTAATGCAATTTTTTTTAAAAAATCAAAGTTAATGCAGAAAAATAACATGGTGAACAAATTGTCAAAATATTAAATAGACAGGATCAGTTACAGTTCTGGGAGAGCCCTGTTGGATCTCAAGGTAAGAGAAAGAATTAATAATACTAATCTCATGGGTCATGCAATCTCCTTCTTCAGAGTCTCTGATCCCTGGGCATCAGGAACATGTGACTTTCCATGGTCAAGTGCACCTGCCTCTCCTGTGGGTCACCCACGGCAGTGGATAGAGGTGATGAGGGACAACTGCAAGTTCCAGTTTGCCCTCTTGGAATCCAGTTCTTCTCATGGATCTCAGTTTGTCCATACTCCCCTGCACATCTAGCTGTCCTTTCTGACTATCATCCTGGTAGACCTGTAGCAACCTCATGCTCAGCCCTCAGTGTAAGACAACAATCAGCATAGGCAGCTCCAGCAGCAACCACATTTGCAAGGCCTAATCCTTAATTTTTATAATAACCCCCATACATTATACACTTGTTGTGGTTATACTTCTCTGACCAATAAAGATGTCTGACCCATAGAGATGTGATGATTATATGCAAACTAGAATATACCAGTGAGGTATCAAACACAAATTTTGTGGGAGGTAAGATCAAATTGTATGATGAAATGTCTACAGCTTTCCCCTAGCCTGTTTGAGTCACCATTTTACCATTGTCAAGATGTCACTCTGTGTGTTCCTTTGCTAAATGACTAGAGGCTGGGTTAAAGTGGGGCCAACTGTTTATGATTGATAAGGGAGCAGATAACCAGACTATCCTTATGTCCCTACTGGGACAGATATGTTCCTCTGTAGGGTTTGCTTGGTTTTCCTTTATCAGCAATAAAGACAAGGCCACAGGGCCCTGAAGAAACCATAGAGTATGCTTAATATACTTGAGTTTCACAAACCTGAACCCCACTGAAGGAATTACAAACACTACTGTGTTTAAAGCACCAGTTGCTTAAATTTTTAATCCATCTGGAGTTGATTTTTGTATAAGATATAAGGAAGGGGTCCAGTTTCAGCTTTCTGCATATGGCTAGCCAGTTTTCCCAACACCATTTATTAAATAGGGAATCCTTCCATCATTGCTCATTTTTGTCAGGTTTGTCAAAGATCAGATGGTTGTCAATGTGTGGCATTAATTCCCAGGCCTCTATTCTCTTCCATTGGTCTGTATCTCTGTTTTGGTGCTGGTACCATGCTGTTTTGATTGCTGTAGCCTTGTAGTATACTTTGAAGTCAGGTAACAAATATAAGACCTAACACCATAAAAACTCTAGAAGAAAACCTAGGCAATACAATTCAGGACATAGGCATAGGCAAGGACTTCACGACTAAAACACCAAAAGCAATGGAACAAAAGCCAAAATAGACAAATGGGATCCAATTAAACTTAAGAGCTTCTGCACAGCAAAAGAAACTATCAGTAGAGTGAACCAACAACCAACAGAATGGGAAAAAATTCTGCAACCTACCCATCTGACAAAGGGCTAATATCCAGAATCTACAAAGAACTTAAATTTACAGGAGAAAAAAAAAAAAAACCTCCATCAAAAAGTGGGTGAAGGACATGAACAGACACTTTTCAAAAGAAGACATTTATGCAGCCAACAAACATATGAGAAAAAAGCTCATCATCACTGGTCATTAGAGAAATGCAAATCAAAACCACATTGAGATATCATCTCACACCATTAAGAATGGCGATCATTAAAAAATCTGGACAAAACAGATGCTGGAGGGGATGTGGAGAAATAGGAACACTTTTACACTGTTGGGAGTGTAAATTAGTTCAATAATTGTGGAAGATAGTGTGGAGATTCCTCAAGGATCTAGAAATAGAAATACCATTTAACCCAGCAATGCCATTATTGGGTATGTACCCAAAAGATTATAAATCGTTTTACTATAAAGGCACATGCACACATATGTTCACTGTGGCACTGTTTACAATAGCAAAGACCTGGAACCAACCCAAATGCCCACCAATGATAGACTGGATAAAGAAAATGTGGCACATATACACCACAGAATACTATGCAGCCATAAAAAAGGATGAGTTCATGTCCTTTGAAAGGACATAAATGAAGCTGGAAACCATCATTCTCAGCAAATTGACACAAGAACAGAAAACCAAACACTGCATGTTCTCACTCATAAGTGGGTGTTGAAAATGAGAACACACAGATACAGGGAGGGGATCATCACACACTGGGGTAGGTTGGAGAGTGGGGGGCTAGGGGAGGGATAGCAGGGGTGGGGGGATTGGGGAGGGATAACATTAGGAGAAATACCTAACGTAGATGATAGGGGAATGGATGCAGCAAACCACCACGGCATGTGTATTCCTATGTAACAATCCTGCACGAGCTACACATGTACCCCAGAACTTAAAATACAATAATAAAAAAGCACCAGTTGCTAAGTTCAGTCATGTATAAACTATAAGTAAAGAGAAAAGAATATTTACTCTCTTTAATGACCTTTGTAAAGGTCCCAGATTATTGATTAGTCTCTGAGTAATCTGTTGTTATGCTGAGCTCTGGAACTGGCTAAACTGGAGAGAGAGACTCTCATACAGTCTCTGGAGAAGATACCTGCTTCCTAAGGAATTTTGGCTCAGTTTGGATGAACTATGGTGCATCAGAAAGAGAAATAATTTGCTACTGAGGCTTTCCAGGAGAATAGCTGGGCCATAAAGATGAAAATCTAAGTACAGTTAAACCTAAAATTAACAACTGCACTGTTGAGGGAACCATTCTCTGTTATAGATCTAGACCATGGTTTCTCAATATCAACACATTGGTACTGTTGTGAAATAATTCTTAGTTATAGAGGGGCTGTCCTACACATTGCTGAATGCTCAGCAGCATCCCTATCCTCTATCATGTAGATGACAACAGCTCCATGACCCCCGGTGGTGACAACCAAAAACGTCTCCAGACATTTCTAAATGACTCCTGGACAGCAAAAGTGTCTCCCCATGAGAACAACCATGTAGACAATAACACAGTCTGGGATACTAAAGCCAGAAGCAGGGACAAATCAATGTCAGATATTGGGAGTTCAGAGTCACGTAAGAATGGAGCTTGTAGACAAAGTAAGGCAGAAATGTGGACAAGAAGAGGCCCAATACAAAGTCAATAACCAGAGATACCATATACCAGTTAAAAGTCACATCAGCCATCCCTCCTCGCTGGATGGAGCCTCGCTGCAGGTATTTCAGCAACTCCAGCCAGGGGTTTAGGGAGAGAACTCTGATGTCCCCGGGACTGAGCCCCTGGGGAGGAGAGGGAGCCACAGTCTCTGTGGATCAGCAGACTTAGTCTTTCCCACTGCTGGTTCTGGGGGATGTAGGCAGTCCAGACAAACAGGATTCTCCCCAGTGTAGCACAATCCTTCCACCAAGAAGCAGCCAAAGTACTTCATTAACTGGGTCCTGGATCCCGTGTCTTCTAACTGGATGAGACCCCTCCAACAGGGGTTACCAGACACCTTATACAGGAGCATTCCTGCTGGCATCAGGTTGGTGCCCCTCTGGAACAGAGATCTCAGAGGAAGGAGCAAGAAGCCATCTTTGCTATTCTGCAGCCTCCATTGATGACACCTCTTGGGGGCAGGAGCGACCCAGGTGAATAGGGTCTTGAGTGGATCCCCAGCAAACTGCAGCAGCCCTACAGAAGAGGGGCCCAACTATTTAGAGAAAAACAATCAGAAAACAACAAAAGTACCCACAGAAAAGTCCTCACAAAAACCCCATCCAAAGGTCTGCAGCCTCAAAGACTGATGCTAGATAAACTCACAAAGATGATAAACTCATGAAGATGAGAAAGAATCAATGAATAAAAGGCTGAAAACTCAAAAAGCCAGAGTGCCTTTTCTCTTCCAAGTGATCACAATACCTCTCCAGCAAGGACACAGAACTGAGCAGAAGCTGAGATGGATTAATTGACAGAAATAGGCTTCAGAAGGTAGGTAATTATGAATCTTGATGAGCTAAAGGAGCATGTTCTAGCCCAATGCAAAGAAGCTAAGAACCACGATAAAGCATTACAGGAACTGCTAACCAGAATAACTAGTTTAGAGAGGAAGATAAATGGCCTGATGGAGCAAAAAAACACAAAACAAGAACTTCACAATCAACCACAAGTATCAATAACTGAATGGACCAAGCGGAGGAAAACATTTCAGAGCGTGAAGACTATCTTGCTGAAATGAAACAGGCAAACAAAATTAGAGAAAAAAGAATGAAAATGAATGAACAAAACCTTCGAGAACTATGGGATTATATAAAAAGACCAAATCTGTTACTGATTGAGGTACCTGAAAGAGATGGGGAAAACATACTTCACAATATCATCCAACAGAACTTCCCAACCTAAGACAGATCAACATTCAAATTCAGGAAATCCAGAGAACCCCAGTAAAATACTCCATGAGAAGATCAATCCCAAGACATATAATTATCAGATTCTCCAAGGTCGAAATGAAGGAAAAAAATGTTAAGGGTAGCCAGAGAGAAAGGCCAGGTCACCTGCAAAGGGAAGACTATCAGACTAACAGTGGGCCTCTCAGCAGAAACCCTACAAGCCAGAAGAGATTGGAATTCAACATTCTTCAAGAAAAAAATTTCAAAACCGAATTTCATATCCAGCCAAACTAAGTTTCATAAGCAAAGGAGAAATAATATCTTTTTCAAACAAGCAAATGCTGAGGGAATTTGTAACCACCAGGCTTGCCTTGCAGGAGCTCCTGAAGAAAGCATTAAATATGGAAAGAAAAACTGTTACCAGCCACTACAAAAATACATTGAAGTACAAAGACCAATGATACTATGAAGCAATTTCATCAAAAAGTCTGCAAAATAACCAGCTAGCATTATGAAGACAGGATCAAATTAACACATAACAATATTAATGTTAAGGTGTAAATGGGCTAAATGCCCCAACTAAAAGACACGGAATGGCAGGTTGGATACAGAGTCAACACCTATTGGTGTGCTATATTCAAGAGGCCCATCTCACATGCAAAGATACACACAGGCTCAAAGTAGAGATGAGGGACAATTTACCAAGCAAATGGAAAGCAGAAAAAAGCATGGATTATAATCCTAGTTTCTGACAAAACAGACTTTAAACCAATGAAGATCAAAGAAGACAAAGTATGGCATTACATAATGGTAAAAGGATCAATACAAGAAGAGCTAACTATCCTAAATATATATGCACCCAATACAGGAGCATCCAGATTCATAAAACAAGTTCTTACAGACCTGCAAAGAGACTTAAGACTCCCACACAATAATAGTGGGAGACTTTAACATTCCACTGTAAATATTAGACAGATCATCAAGATAGAAAATTAACAAGAATATCCAGGACTTGAACTCAGGTCTGGATCAAGTGGATCTACTAGATATCTACAGAACACTCCACCCAAATACAATAGAATATGCATTTTTCTTGGTGCCACATAGCACATGCTCTAAAATAAATTATATAATTGGAAGTAAAACACTCCACAGTAAATGCAAAAAGAACTGAAATCATAACAAACAGCCACTCTGACCACAGTGCAATCAAATTAGAACTCAAGATTAAGAAACTCACTCAAAACCACCCAACTACATAGAAATTGAGCAACCTGTTTCTGAATGACTCCTGGGTAAATAATGAAATTAAGGCAGAAATCAAGAAGTTCTTTGAAACCAATGAGAGCAAAGAGACAATGTAACAGAATCTCTGAAATGCAGCTAAAGCAGTGTTAAGAGGGAAATTTATAGCAATAAATGCCCACATCAAAAGGCCAGAAAGATTTCAAATCAACACCCTAACATCATAACTAAAAGAGCAAAACCAAGAACAAACAAACCTCAAAGCTAGCAGAAGACAAGAAATAACCAAGATCAGAGAAAAACTGAAGGAGACAGAGAAACAAAACACCTTTCAGAAAAATCAATGAATCTAGGAGCTATTTTTTTAAATGAATAAAATAGCTGCTAGGTAGACTAATAAAGAAAAAGAGAGAGAAGAATCAAATAGACACAATAAAAAAGATAAAGGGGATATCACCACTGACCCCACAGAAATACAAACAACCATCAGACAATACTATAAACACCTCTCTAAATAAACTAGAATCTAGAAGAAATTGATAAATTCCTGGACACATGCATCCTCCCAAGACTGTGCAGGGTGGCAGGTATCTGTAATCCCAAGTACCAGAAGGCTGAAGCAGGAGAATTGCTTGAGCCTGTGAGGTAGAGGTAGCAGTGGGCTGAGATCGTGCCACTGTACTATACCCTGGGTGATGGAGCAAAACTGTCTCGAAAACTAAAAATAAATAAATAGTCAAGAAACAACAGATTCTGGTGAAGCTATGGAGAAATAGGAAAGTTTTTACACTGTTGGTGGGATTGTAAATTAGTTTAACCATTGTGTAAGATGGTATGGTGATTCCTCAAAGACCTAGAACCAGAAATATCACTTGACCCAGCAATCCCATTACTGGGTATATACCCATAGGAATATAAATCATTCTATTGAAAAGACACATGCCTGCATATGTTCATTGCAGCACTATTCACAACAGTGAAGACATGGAATCAACCCAAATGCCCATCAACGATAGACTAAAGAAAATATGGTACATATACACCATGCAATACCATGTAGCCATAAAAAGGAACGAGATCATGTTCTTTGCAAAACATGGATGGAGCTGGAAGCCATTATTGTCAGCAAACTAATGTAGGAACAGAAAACCAAACACTGCATATTCTCACTTGTAAGTGGGAGCAGAACAATGAGAACACTCGGGCACAAGGAGGGAAATAATACACACTGGGGCCTGTCAGGCGCACGGGGGAGGGACAGCGTCAGGAAGAATAGCTAATGCGTGCTGGGCTTAACACCTAGGCAATGGGTTGATAGGTGCGGCAAACCACCATGGTACACGTTTACCTATGTAACAAACCTGCACATCCTGCACATGTATTCTGGAACATAAAATTTAAAAAATAAATAGATAAAAACAGGATAAAAGTCAGGTCAGAAGTTGAGGGGAAGTCAGGCTCAAATGAGAAGAAAACAAGATGGCCAACCTGGAGAACCTGGAAGCATACTTTGTATGGATTTTGTACACTTCAAGTATTTGGTAACAGTTATTGGAGAGTTTGAGGACCTGAGTAATATATCACTAATATTTAAAGGTAAGACAAAGATTCTCAGTCTTTCCAGATAAAATTGATTTTATCAGTTAGCTATTGATATATAACAAGCTTCACCAAAAACTGAATGGCTTACACAGAAAGCTTTTTTATTTTTCGTGAGTCTATGGGTCTGTTGGGCTCACACCTGCATCTGTGATCAGCTATGGGTCCAGTGAGCAGCTCTGAGGCTCTGAGCCAGACTTTCTCATGTACGTTGGGTAAATATAATGGAATACAAGTTTAAAATATTTAGTCCATTTTCTGCTGCTGTAACAGAATACCACAAAGTGGGTAATTTATAATGAATAGAACTTTGCTTGGCTCATGGTTCTGGAAGTTAGGCAGTTCAAAGGCACAGTACCTGCATCTGCTCAGCCACCTGGTGAGGACCTTCCTGTTGCATCGTCCCATGGTGGAAAGCAGAAAACAGAAGGACAAGTAAACATGGGAGACAGTGAGAAAATTGGGCTGAACCCATTCTTTTATCAAGAAACTACTCCTGTAGTAACAAACCCACTCCCAGGATAATGTCACTAATCCCTTCATGACAGTGAAGTCAGAATGACTTAATCATCTCTTACAGTTTCCACCTTTTAATGCTTTAAAATTGCAATTAAATTTCTGAGAACACACGGACACAGGGAGCGGAACATCACACACTGGGACCTAGGGGGTGGGGGGCTAGGGGAGGAATGGCAGGGGGTGGGAATTGGGGAGGGATAGCATTAGGAGAAATACCTAATGTAGATGACGGGGCAATGGATGCAGCAAACCACCATGGCACGTGGATACCTATGTAAAAAACCTGCATGACCTACACATGTACCCCAGAACTTAATGAATGAATGAATAAATAAATAAATAAATAAATAGTAAATAAAATTTCAACATGAGTTTTGGAAGAGACAAACCACAGCAGATACCTTTTGATCTTAACTGTTTCATTATAAAACTTGTTACTATTATTTATTGCTAAAGTAGCAATCTACGGGAAGTATAATGGTTAGATTCTGACTGTACTGTCACCCCAACTATTATTATGCTGTCAGAATAGCCATCAACAGCAGTCACTCTTGCCAACACTAATTTATTTCTCTCAGTTAATAACTCTTATTTAAATATTAGCTTCAAAATAACTTTGACCTTTTTCTAGGAATTAGCTGTTTGTCAAAAATAATCATTTCTTTTTATATACTCCCTTTCACCCAAATTGTCCTTTTTGTTGTCACATGAACTCCTGTGACTCAAATGTTCTTACTTTCTAAATTGACATTCACTCTCAGTCCCAAATAATATTTCAGCAAATATAACAATAGCCACAAAGCACTAGCATTTACTGAGTGCCTACTATGTACCAGGCACTGTCTTAGGTGCTATATATAAACTCTATATATAAACTAACTCTTTCAATCTTCACAGTAACCATTTTCTGTAGACAAAGAAACTAGAGTATCCAAAGGATAAGTGACTTACTCAAGGTCACTCAGACAATACATGAGCTGGCATTCAAACCCTAGAAGTCTGACCTAGAACCCATGTCTTTTTTTTTTATTTAATTTTAATTTTTATTTATTTATTTTTCTTTTAAGACAGAGTTTAGCTCTTGTTACCCAGGCTGGTGGTGACGCTCTTGTCACCCAGTGCAGTAGCATGATTTCAGTTCACTACAACATCCACCACCCGGATTCAAGCGATTCTCCTGCCTCAGCCTCCCGAGTGGCTGGGATTACAGGTGCCCACCACCACGCCTGGCTAATTTTTTGTATTTTTAAGAGAGATAGGGTTTTGCCATGTTGGACAGGCTGGTCTCGAACTCCTGACCTCAGGTGATCCACTGCTTCTGCCTCCCAAAGTGCTGGGATTACAGGTGTGAGCCACAGCACCTGGCCTAGAACCAATGTTTCTAATCAACACACTATTGCCTCTGTAATGTTGAATAAATCATAGATATTCAATACGATTCTTAATTTTAATTATTATGAAGTTATGATTTCTTTATTAAAGGAAAGTTAAATATAAGTACACCCATGTGGTTAAAAAATGCAAGATTTGTGATCACTTAGAAATTCAAAGACTGCTGACTTGGCTAATCAGAGAGAATATTAATTCCTTTCATTTGCTTTATGCAGATACCACTGTAGGCAAAATACAAATTATTTAGTGTAATGGAATCCAATCTCTAGCTATAATAAACCATACCTTTGTTTCTGCAACACTGCTCTAATTGACTCTAATCAAACATTTTTCAGTTACGTGGTATTGTTAAGTTTGGATGTTTTAACAAATTGAACTAAAAATGATGTAAGGGAGAAAAAAGAAGCTAAAGTATGAGAAGGTACAGTTTTATCCATAATTCCACACCAGCATTCAATTAAGACGTAAATTTATCCTTTAAAAGAATGAATTGATCAATTAAAAATTAATGTGGGAGGTGAACAAGTCCACTGAGTTAGAAAGTTGGGTGTTGGGAGAATACATTGCAGCAAATCAACCTTTGAGAGAAGGAAAGCATTTGTGGGATAAATGCATATAAAAATATAAAACATACATTTAAAAAAAACTCGCAAAGTGATCATTTGAAAACAAATGAGAAAAAATATTTGGGGGAAGAAACATCAATAAAATTATGAACACTATCAAAGAACTGGTTTTTCATGTAGAAATAATATTAAGAAAACTGACGACAGTACATATATAGTTACAAGCTAAAAATGTGATTATTTTTATATAATTCTTTTTTTCTTTTTTTTGAGACAGAATCTTGTTCCGTTACCCAGGCTGAAGTTCAGTGTGCAGTGGTGCCCTCTCGGCTCACTGCAACCTCTACCTCCTGGGTTCTAGCGATTCTCCTGCCTCAGCCCCCCAGTAGCTGGGATTACAGGCACATGCCACCATGTCCAGCTAATTTTTTTGTATTTTTAGTAGAGATGCAGTTTTGCCATGTTGTCCAGGCTGGTCTCAAACTCCTGACCTCAGATCTGCCCACCTCAGTCTCCCAAACTGCTGGGATTACAGGTGTGAGCCACCACGCCCAGCCTATTTTTATATAATTTTTAAAATAAGCTTTTATTACAGTTTAGCACCTATATGGAGACATTATAAATACTATCTATATATTTCAATGAGTAATCAAAAAGTAGTGGGAGGACAGTGAGGATCAAAACACTGTCTATTGGGTAGGATGCTTATGACCTTGGTGACAAAATAATCTGTACAGCAAAGCTCCACGACATGCAGTTATCCTACATAACTAACCTGCACATGTATCCCTGGACCTGGAATAAAAGTTAAACATAATAAAGTGGAACATCTTTGTGACCATCACCAAAGGTAATGGCAATGACCTTAACAGCACAGCACAGCTTGATCACTGCCAGGAGAATGTTCTCACACTTGCCTTTTGGTACAACCTACACCCATTTCTTTTGGCAATAAAATTGCTGGAGCATTAAAAAAAAATATGTGTAGTCACTTGCATGGACACCACCAAAGTGTTTTCCAAAGCAATGGTACCAGTTTATAGTTCATCTACAGAGTATGAGAGCCTCTGCTGCCCTTATTCAGATGTCATTGTGATTTTACCTAATGACACCTTGATCACACCACACAGTGATAATCATATGGTTATTAATTACATCGATCTTTGACATCGCCTATTCACCAACTGGTATGAAAGTATATCATATTATAACAACCTATACAACCATATTAGCACAAAGTTGCTGAATATTAGCCCTGCCCTCCACTATAATGACTTCAAATGACTTTCAAATATATCTCACATTTTAGCTCAACAAATTCCAAGCTGTCCTTCCCAGTTCCATCAGCACCCTCGTCACACAGAAATTCAAATCTTTCCGCCTGCTTCCCCTACTGTCTTCACACCTTAGTCCTTCTGCTACCTGCTTGTTGAGTTTGTCTTTAGCATTCTCTGCACGAGGCTCCTCCACCACCTATGTATCACATGTGGTGACCCCACGCTCCTGAGCCACACTCTATCACCTGTCACTCACTTATTCATTGGTTCCAACGATAGCCATTTGTGCAACATATACCATGTGCTTGTTACCAGGATGGCACTAAGGACAAGGGTGAACAAGGCATGGACCCTGTCCTCAAGGAGCTCACAGGGACAAACAGACATGTCAATAAACAAGTACAATCTATTATAATAGGCATAAAAAAGCCAGGAGTCAATTTGCCTGACAAGAAAAGACAATGGATGGAACTTTGCATGGAATCTCAAAAGCTAAGTGGGAGTATTACAGGAAAGGGGGTGGGAAGAGGCAACACAGCAGGATCATGGGAGCAGAGGCTGAAGGAGGGCCACAGCATCTTCACTGCACCACCCATAAGTAGATGGGCATGACTGGGGCTTAAACAAGAGCTGCCCATTACCACTGCTTCGCTCCCATCAAGACCTTCCCAATCCTGCCATCCTTCCTGCCCAACTCCTTTTCCCCTCCGCCCCTCACATGAGGAGCAGCCTGGTCAAGAACACCTTCTCCACTGCTCAGCCCTCTCCCGGGAGCTGCCACGGTCACTGCCTGACTCCGAAATGCCCCTGAAGCCTTCCTCTTCTCCTCTTTCTCTAGTTCCACTAGAAAGGCTTAATGGTCATAAAGGTTGAATCTCCAAAAAAGTTATTCAACCTTGCCTACATTTTCTCTGTCAAATCACTTCCCCAAAGCCCCAAAGACTTGAAGTGCTCTGCTAATTCCACAGCTTCTAAGAAATAAGGAAAGACTTCTGTTATCCTGTACTCTCCACAGCCTGCTGAACTGTTTAAAAATTAATCAATCCATAATGCATGTATGAAGAGCCTTCTGCCTAAAGCATGCACAGTGCAGGAAGAGCATTTCGCAGGGTGGACCCAAAGCTGTCTGCAATGGTGAGAGAAGGGCATGCTGTCATTCCCCCGGAAGTCCCAGATTTCACAAGCCTACAGTCTAATTAGGAGAATGGACATGAATCAGAGTTCCAGAAAAAAACAGCAAATTACAACTAGGATAAACGCTCCAAAGGAAGCATCCATGGTGCTGACAGTGGGCAGGGAGGGGATGACTTATCGAGGAGGCAAGGGTGACCATGCAAAGGTGGAGAGTGTGAGCAGTGAGAGGAGCCCTCAGGACCAGGAAGGAGCCAGGATAATGCCAGGATGGCATAAGACAGATGGCATCTTCCAGGAAGGGAAATTAGGTGAGTGTGATCAAAATGAAACATGTTCGGAGGAACATTTCTGGGATGAGGATGGAGGACTAGGTAAAAGTGATGCAGAAGCCTGAAGACCAACTTCAGCATTTAAGATTTGAGTTTGCACTCCCAAGGGTGGCTAAGTAGTTCCTACGGGAGCAACTCTCCCTCACACTGTTTCTTAAAAACCTCCTTAAACTATACAGACCTATAAACTCAGTATAGGATATAATAAGTAGCCCCCCTGACCACACCAGGGAGGCAGGCAGCTACTGAAAGGGAGTCGGGGCTTACAGGGGTCTGCTCAGGGTACATTTTCTGGTTGTCTTCTTTTACTCTGAGTGCAGGCTCCCATCTGTACCATGTCAGAGCAGATGAAAATGTATACTCTTACTGCACTGAAGATGGGGGGACAGGTAGGGCCCCCGTAGTAACTGAAAGGAAAGTAGGACGTCTGGTAGGGAGGAGTGCCCCCAAATTCTTTGCCTGGATTCTACTTACATATCTGGCTGACGCAGGACCACACACGCAGAGGGGAGACTCCAGCAGCCCAGCTGTGGCAGGAAGGACCTAACCCAGGTTCGAGCTGCTGAGATCCACCAGGAAAATAGTGTTTCCATTTTGAGTTAAGCTGTTGAGTTTACAGTTTGAATTAAAGCCTTACTTTTATTTATTTATTTATTATTTATTTATTTATTTATTTCTCACTGTTTTTTATTGGTGGCGGGGGGTAACCAGATTTGCATGTTTGCATTTTCAGATAGTGCTTCTGACTTTATTGTGTGGAGCAGATTGTGCAGGGGCAAGAGTGATGTAAAGGGACATCAGGAAGCTACCGAAGCCCCCTCATGTGAGAGGTGATGGTTAACTCACAGGACTGGGTGAAAAGGGGCAGGATCTGAAAGAAGTGGATGCCGAGTCATCAGAACTGGGGAGGGGATCCAACCCAGGCTGATGAAGCCAGAGGGCCAACAAGGACTCTGAGGTCTCAGACCCGAAACTGGAATAGCTGTGACACTTGCCATGATATGCAAGCTGGGAGGAAGACCAGGTTTGGTGGGGAGCGGGAGTAGGCTTTGCGGCAGCAGAGTGTGAGGTATGTTGAGATACCAAGCAGAAATGTAGGGTGGGCCGATTCACACGGAAGGCAGAGAGCAGTTGAGGCCAAAGATATAAATCTGCAAGACAACTGGGTTTAAGGACTAACGCAGCTGTGGGTATGGGTGGGATCCCCAAAGATTGAAATACAGGGTAGAAAGAAAAAGGGACTCAGGATCCAGCCTTCAGAAGAAATCCCACAATTTTCATGAACAAGTTGAGTTGAATGCACTTTCAGAGAAGCTAGAAAAGGCAAGGTAAAAAGAAACCAGATGCTTTTGTGTTCACTCAAGAAGGCCGCCTACATGCTGGTTAAGAGCACAAAACTTCTAACATTCTATAATCCTCAATTCAAGTACTTTGTCACTATGTCTACCACGACTTCACCCTTCCCTGCTCTTACACTTAACCGTGATATTCCCCCATAATGTGCACCCGCCTCGCCCTCGAGGAGCCCTCCTCCTCCTCACACCTCAGGGTCCAGCAGCTTCTGCAGACCCATATCTGTTCTCACTTAGTCATCATTATTATCTTTTCTCCTCCTCAGCTCTCCAACACACACTATTATATATATATCATTTCAGGACTCATGTTGGCATCCTAAAGTCATAAAGACTATTACACAGCATCCTTAAAAACATAATTTTGGAGCCTGATTTGTTCTCTTAAAAAGGAATAAAAGAGTATTTGAAATCAGCAAGACTGAAGCTCTACAAAGACTGATATTTTAAACATGTAAGTGTCCGTGTAAAAGAATCATTTTTAGTGGTCCACACCTTACATTATTTTATTTCTTTTGTCAATTCAATATGTAAACAATGGACCTGGTGAAATTGCCTGGCCCTGCCTTTCAGGGCCTACTTATAACCATGTCAACTTTAACACAGGATTCCAAAAACAAGGCACAATGTAGCGATGACATGATAACCAAAGTGGATTAATGGGGGTTTGCCTGGAATCCTGCTCTTCCACGTGGTCATCCTCTTCTGCTGCCACAACCATCCTCAAAGTATAGTCTGGAGACCTCGCTAGGCACCCACGGCCTTTTTAAGGGTCCACAAATTCAAACCTAATAACATTAAGTCATCATGCGGCTTTTAAAATCTCATTTCTCTCTAGTCTACATCAGTGTTTTGATACAGTATCAAAGAATAATATTCATAATTACCTAAAAAGAAAGCAAACATTAAAAAACATGCCCCTTTTCCAGCCACACATCCGGAAAACAGCAAATCACAACAGACTGAATACAAAAGCGGATATGAGCAGACAGCTGTCTTCTATTAAGCAGGACATTAAAGAGCTATGCAAAAATGTAACACAATGCCAATCTCCCATTTCATGCTCTTTAGTTTTGGAAAATTTACTTTTTTTCATAAAAAGGTATTACTTGTTAGCATTTAATAGACGTATTACTTTTGTCTTTAGTGAATTATTAAATACCTGTTAAATTAAGTCTTAACATGGTAAATATCTGCCAACATAACCCACATAAGCAAAGCTCTTTGGGGCCAGGAGACATGAGTGCTTTGGATCCACACACAGAGTGTGGGTTCCGAGGGTGGCTGGGAGAGGACTCAACATGGGCCCTCCCTCTGCTAAGCCCCCTGGCCCACCAAGTGCACCTACTTCCAGGTGGCTGCTATGAGCCCAGAATCCCAAAAGCAAATTGAGCAAAACCCACAGTGTTTCCTCCGCCCATCTAGTATGCTCTGCATCCCCTGCAGATGGAAGCCCAGAGAGCAGATATCAGACCAGGACTTATATTACACCCAGTGCCCATCAGGGCAGTTGGACCAGTGGTTAGAATGTTAAAGAACTTCTGTACCCCAAGCCTCCAAAGCACTTTCATGACCACTCCAGCTCCTCCCCAGGAACTGACTACCATACTCAATCTCTTCTGAAAATAAAAGGGAGAGAGTTTGGCAGGCTGACCCCAGTGCATCCTACCTAACCACCTCTAGATTCCCCAGGATCCCATGGGCTGCCCCAAGCCCTCCCCTCCCTCATAGCCCCCCTTAGGTTCTGCTCTGGTTCTTATATATTTTGAGTTTCACCCTTCCCCATCAGAACCCATTGGGCCCCAAGACATACACCCCTAACCCTCTCCCTTCATTCCTCTCCCTACAATCCCTCTGACCCAGGAAGGGAAGATTTGCAGATTTGGGGATTTTTCTTCCTCTACTTTCTATCCTCTTCCTACTGTAGAGCAGCCAGCCTCTTGCCTAGATATCAAAGCAGAAGGGCCATCCTTGCAGGCTGCAGAAGACATACTGATCTGAGTGTGCAGGGCTCAGCCTTTGAAATGCTGCTTGAATTTCAGATCTACTCTTCTTCCCACACCATAGCCTAACAACCTTATTACTAATTTCTCAAGTTTTGTAGAACTCTTGCCCCCAACAGTTCCTGGGCATTCTCATGTTTTTCTTCCCATTCCTTCCTACTTACATCATTTTTAGGCCAATGATTATTAGACTTTGCCTCATCTTAGAATTTCCTAGGGAGCTTCAGGTACCTGGTTGAGCTGGTGTCCAGATTGAGCCCTGAACCAATTACATGACAACCTCCGGATGAGACTCAGGGTTCAGGAGTGTTTCATGCTCCCTGGAGATGCCAATATGCTGCCAAGATTGAGAACCAGTGATCTGGGTTGGATACTTAAGCACGTCTTCTTGATACTCTGCACCTGCCCCCCCTCCACTGACCCATATTTATAATTGTCTGGGGAAAAGCGCCTCCTCTGCCCATTCTTCCCATTGGAACCTTCCCTCCCTGGATGAATGGGCTGGTAGAAGGAGGCAATGAGTCAGGTACAAGAGTTTTACCCCTCCCCCCCCAAAAAAGGGTAGCCCTGCTTCAAAGGACACAGCCCATTTCTATTCCCTTATCTTTTCACTGATAAGGAATAAACTACCAAAGTATCTCTGCATTCATTTGCCCTGTGGCCACTCCCAGGAGAGTGCAGGGCAGATCTGGCCACTGATCATGCACCAAACTAAGCCCCATGTCCCACAAAAGAACCCCTGGCAGCTTAATACACTACCAAACTAAGCCCCATGTCCCACAAAAGAACCCCTGGCAGCTTAACATACCAAACTAAGCCCCATGTCCCACAAAAGAACCCCTGGCAGCTTAA
>PVKV010031373.1:0-21087 GCA_004027835.1 Alouatta palliata | reverse complement strand
TATTGGGTGCATATATATTTAGGATCGTTAGCTCTTCTTGTTGCATTGATCCTTTTACCATTATGTAATGTCCTTCTTTGTCTCTTTTGATCTTTGTTGGTTTAAAGTCTATTTTATCAGAGATGAGAATTGCAACTCCTGCTTTTTTTTGCTCTCCATTTGCTTGGTAAATCTTCCTCCATCCCTTTATTTTGAGCCTCTGTGTATCTTTGCATGTGAGATGGGTTTCCTGGATACAGCACACTGACGGGTTTTGGCTTTTTATCCAGTTTGCCAGTCTATGTCTTTTGATTGGGGCATTTAGCCCATTTACATTTAGGGTTAATACTGTTATGTGTGAATTTGATCCTGCCATTTTGATGCTAGCTGGCTGTTTTACCAGTTAATTGATGCAGTTTCTTCATTGTGTTGCTGCTCTTTGCCATTTGGTATATTTTTGGAGTGGCTGGTACTGGTTGTTCCTTTCTATGTTTAGTGCCTCTTTCAGGAGTTCTTGTAAAGCAGGCCTGGTGGTGATGAAATCTCTGAGTACTTGCTTGTTCACAAAGGATTTCATTTTTCCTTCACTTATGAAGCTTAGTTTGGCTGGATATGAAATTCTGCATTGAAAGTTCTTTGCTTTAAGGATGTTGAATATTGGCCCCCACTCTCTTCTGGCTTGAAGGATTTCTGCTGAGAGATCTGCTGTGAGTCTGATGGGCTTCCCTTTGTGGGTAACCCGACCTTTCTCTCGGGCTGCCTTTAGCATTTTCTCCTTCATTTCAACCCTGGTGAATCTGATGATTATGTGCCTTTGGGTTGCTCTTCTTGAGGAATATCTTTGTGGTGTTCTCTGTATTTCCTGAACTTGAATATTGGCCTGCCTTCCTAGGTTGGGGAAGTTCTCCTGGACAATATCCTGAAGAGTATTTTCCAGCTTGGATTCTTTCTCTCCGTCACATTCAGGTATACCTATCAAACGTAGATTAGGTCTTTTCACTTAGTCCCATATTTATTGGAGATTTTGTTCATTCCTTTTACCCTTTTTTCTCTACTCTTGCCTTCTCGTTTTATTTCATTGAGTTGATCTTCGACCTCTGACATCCTTTCTTCTGCTTGGTCGATTTGGCTGTTGAAACTTGTGTATGCTTCACAAAGTTCTTGTGTTGTGTTTTTTAGCTCCATCAATTCACTTATATTCCTCTCTAAGTTGGCTATTCTCGTTAGCATTTCGTCAAATCGGTTCTTAGTTTCTTTGCATTGGGTTAGAACATGTTCTTTTAGCTCACAGAAGTTTCCTGTTACCCACCTTCTGAAGCCTGATTCTGTCATTTCATCACTCTCATTGTCCATCCAGCCTTGTTCCCTTGCTGGTGAGGAGTTGTAATCCCTTGTAGGAGGAGAGGCGTTCTAGTTTCGGTTGTTTTCCTCCTTTTTGCACTGGTCTCTTCCCATCTTTGTGGATTTATCTATGTGTGGTCTTTGTGGTTGGTGATTTTCAGATGGGGTCTCTCTCTGGACATCCAGTTTGTTGATGATGAAGTTATTTCTTTCTGTTTCTTAGTTTTCCTTCTAATGGTCTGACCCCTCTGCTGTAGGACTGCTGAGGTCCACTCCTGGCCCTGCTTGCTTGGGGATCACCTGCAGCAGCTGTAGAACAGTAAGGGTTGCTGCCAATTTCTTCTTCTGTTATCTTTGTCCCAGAAGATTACCCGCCAGAGGTCAGTCTGAGCTCTTCTTTATGAGGTGACTCTTTGGATATATGGGGGTCAGGGAGCTGCTTGAGGAGAGAGAGTGTCCTTTATAGTAGCTCAAGTGCTGAGCTGTGAACTCTGTTGTTCATTCAGAGCTGCTGGGCAGGTACGTTTAAGTCTGCTGCAGCAGAACTCATAAACCCCTTTTTTTTCCCCAGGTGCTCTGTCGCGGGTAGTTAGGGCTTTATTTATGAATTTCCCTTGTGCTGCTGCCTTTTTCTCAGGGCTGCCTTGCCTAGCGATCAGGCAGCCTAGTCACTGCCTGCAGAGGCTTTGCTGAGCTGGTGTGGGCTCCGCCCAGCTGTCGTGTGAACTTCCCTGCAGTCCAGTTTATACCGGTGTAGTTAGAACTGCCTCTGCAATGGCAAACTCCCTCTGTAGTGGCAGACTGCCTCAGTAATGGCGGACGCCCCCCCCCCCCACAGAGCTGGACCATCCCTGGTTCAGCTGTGCTTGCTGTGTAACTCTCAATCCAGAGCATTTTCAATGGCTATTTTTTTGTGGGGGTGGGACCAGCCGAGCCTGATCACCGGCTCCCTGCCTCAGAGCGTTTTTTTAAGTTGAATCATTGACTGTCTCCCAGGTGTTCCAGCCGCCTGTTGAAAAGGTGCTGGGATCTGTGTGATTTCCCATGTGGTGACCCGCTGTGCTGGCTGAAACCACGGGCGCTGAGATTGCTGGCATTTTTTTGCCTGGGAAATCTCCTGGCCTGGCTGCCTGTTTCAGTCCCCTTTTTTAATCAGATGAATGGGTGGTTCTGCTTTCCTGGAGCTCCAATTGCTGGCTAAAATGGCACCCGGACCCACGTATTTTGTATGGGGAACTGCTGCGCCGTGGCACAGCCCAAAACAGCGGCACCGACGAAAACAGCCGCACCAGCCAAACCAGCTGTGCTGGCGACCCGTGGGGCTCCTCCCCCTGGGAATCTACTGGTCTGTGGGCAATAAAAATCCGTCTGGGAATGTGGTGTCCACTCACCCTCCACGCTTTCACTGGGAGCTGCAATCCTCAGCTGCTCCTAATGGGCCATCTTGGATCCTCCCCCTATATGAACCTTTTATGTTTTATTTTACACTGCACAAGCACGATACCCTAGCAGAACATGTAGATTTTCAAGCACCCTGGCATTAAATTGACACATAGGCTCCCAAAGACTTCTTTAACAAGAAATCAATAGTCCTTCAGCTTGTACTTTTTACACAATAATTGGAGAATAATGGTCCTTTCTTATCTGGTTTTCACTGAGATCTTCTTATACATGGACTGATGAGATGTGCAATCTTGGGCGTGGGCACAATGTGCAGCCAGCAGCTAATATGTTCCTTGGCATAATTTGACAGAATGACCCAAAGAAGCTCTGACAGGTGAATTCCCCTGAGACATATGGGCTGTTAGTTGACCTTGGACTGGCTGCTTACATTTTCTTAGCTTCATTAACTTCCCTTACACACTTGGGGAAGGTTCAAATGAGGTAGTCCAGGTAAAAACCATTTGTAAACTACTAAAAGCTACAGTAGCATGAGCTGTTAATATAAACACGCTCTAACAATGTACCCATAGGAGAAATCAACATAATTATTTAAAATTTTTAATCATTAGGTTCATAAAAATTCAAGGATTTTGGAATCACTCTCTGCACCTTTTCTGTATCTTTAGGTTTAGCAATACTCAAGAAATATCGCAAGTCTGGGAAAAATCACAAATACTGTTGACTGCACAAAGCCAGGAATTCAGTCTAGTGGTGAAATTCTTATGTCCCCACTTTTGTCCCCACTTCACCGCAAAAGAGAATGGAGAGGGTATGTGCAATCACTATGGGAGTCTATTCAAGAGGAAGTAATATTCCTACTTGTCCATTCTCTGCTGGTTCTCCACACTGCACAGTACTTAGACTCCTCCTCATCCTTGATCTGGATTCTTTTAGTGATTGTAATTATATTCACGATCTTGGCTTTTGGGCTAAGGTAACCTTTATGGCCTATTTGTGGGCTATTTTCCAAGAAATTTCCTAGTGTTTTACAGGGACTTTATTTACTTTCATAAGACCTCATCCATGTATTCATTATAAAGAACCATTTTGGTTTGCATTCCTACTCTTTCCTGCTCCGCCACCTCTACAGGAAATTACATTGCAGGCAGAGGCATCATGCAGAGAAAAGATGCCTCCTTATTCAGTGGAAGCAATTTCTGTCTTATGTATTACTTCAACTGTCATAACATTCTCAGGCATGAACTTCACTCTCTTGATTAATATTCATAACCTCCTCTTTAGACACCTGTAATGTCAGTGCCTGTTCGGGTGAGAAGCTCAGTACATGGCAGGCAGGAGAGTTGATACAATCTGTTAATACTTAAAGAGACCAGGGTTGTCTAAAGGTCCCATTGTCAAAGGAAGCCTGGGGATGAATTCTGGCTACAAACCAGGAAGGGGCATTTCTATCTAGCCTTGAACTAGTCCTAATTGGAAGTGGCATGACCCATTGGACTCAGGGCAGGAGTATCTACTTGCTGCCGGCTTGTTCTGTGAGTTGGGTTAATTCCCTGATGTCTGTTATCTTTATTTCCCCAACTGTAACATGGACTAACTGAGTGATTGCCTACCTGGGCTTGTTATAAATAGGACAAATGGCATGTCTGTGCAGTTGCTTTCATTCTCCTGTTCTCAGAATGGTTAAAACCAGGGTATTTAATTTCCCCTGCAAAGAGAGATTTTCAGGAGCAGCTTAGAGTTATAGGCATTGAAAAGGGAGGATCAGTGCCCATCACTCTATTGGCCCTCAGACACAGCCCACCTCTAGACCAACACAACAATATCACACACCTCTGTTAGATCACAACACAGGATCTGAGAAGAAGAGCAAAAGAAATATTAAAGCTGGAATGTCTATTTGGATTGAAAATTGGTCATGGGGCCACCTAAGTTCCAGTCATGAACATTTAACAAACTGCTTTGTGTTTGCATCCTCTGCACCCAAACATTCAATTGTATTTTCAACCTGAAAATGCTTAATATGTAATGCATTATTATAAGGTTTTTTAATCATTGTCATTAAGTTAATGAATGATTTTTGATAAATCACATTGTTCTTTGTGTTCAATTTTATCATTAATTCATTTATTGTGTTTTATCCAATCAATTTATATTCCTGGGGGATCTAGTACGTCTAACACATAGAATGTTATCCAAACATGAGGGTGCAAATATTGCCTTTTCCACAGTTTTTCCTCTGGTACTCAGTCGCAGGCAATCTTTCTTTCCTTGGCTTCACTACTTTCTAACTTTCTTATAATACTTATGTGCTGACACATATAATGTTATTTGCGTACATGTTTTATTTCCCATACCATAAGTTTTATTATCTTAAAATCTTTAAACTGTCTACACCATCCCCTTGTACTTTACAGACAATAAATATATGATAGAAGACATATACAAAAATAATAATATAAGACAATATACAATATCATATGGGCATATGGGTGGTAGACATTTATGAAGTGATCAGGAAAAAGCACTTGGAAATAGAGTGGTTGATATGGTTTGGCTCTGTGTCTCCACCCAAATCTCACCTCAAATTATAATCCCCACATGTGAGGAATGGACCAGGTGGGAGGTGATTGGATCATCGGAGCGTTTCCCCCCATGCTGTTCTCATGATAGTGAGTGAATTCTCACAAGATCTGATGGTTTTGTAAGGCAGTTCTTCCTGTCCTTGCTCACTCTCTCACCTGGCGCCATGTAAGACATGCCTCTTCCACTTCCTCAATGACTGTAAGTTTCCTGAAGCCTCCCTAGCCATGGGGAACTGTGAGTCAATTAAACCATTTTCCTTTATAAATTCCCTAATCTTGAGTATTTCTTTATAGCAGCAAGATAATGGACTAATCCAATGGTCATGGGAGAGGTCAGGTGAAGTCATTCCAGGTGGAGAAAAAGCATTAGCAACTGGTGCCCATAGGAAAGGATATATCTTTGGGAAACCAGGAATGATGATAATGGACAGTAAATAGCCACTAGACGATGGGACGTTGCAAATGCCAAATTAAGATGATCAGGCTTTTCTGGAAGCAAAGATTAGATACAAAATATTTTTGAGCAGTTGAGTGTCCAGATCAAAGAGACATTTTCAAAAGATTTCTCAGGTAACGGCAGGCGAGTTGGTGAGACAGGCAGAAAAAATTAGAAGAATTAGTTACTGGTGAAAGAGTGTGTGACCATCTTGGCAGCACAGATACAAAGGCATAAGGCAGAGAAACTGGAGCAGGAGAGTGGAATCCTTAGATTATAAAGAAATGATCAATAGGACATTGCAATTGAGTTTGAGGATAAGGGAAGGGGTAAATAAAAACTCATTTCTAGGTCTTATGTTTAAATTACTTTAAAAATAGTGACACCTGATTGGGCATGGTGGCTCACACCTGTAATCCCAGCACTTTGGGAGATGGAGGTGGGCGCATCACAAGATCAGGAGTTTGAGACCAGCCTGCCAATATGGTGAAACCACATCTCCACTAAAAATACAAAAAAATTAACTGAGTGTGGTGGCACACGCCTGTAATCCCAGCTACTCAGGAGGGTGAAGTAGGAGAATTACTTGAACTTGGGAGGCAGAGGTTGCAGTGAGCTGAGATCGGGCCATTGCACTCCAGCCTGGGCAACAGAGTGAGACGCTGTCTCAAAAAAAGAAAAAAAAAAATAGTGACACCATTGATTGATAAAGGTTGGAAAATCAATTTTGGAGGAAAATAATGCATTCAGTTTTAGGCATTTTCAGGTTGAAAATGCAATGGAATGTATGGATGCAGCAGAGGCGGGTGCTAACCAGCTTGTTAAATGTTCAAGACTGGAGCTTAGAAGGGAGATTGATCAGAGGTTAGAAAATAAATACAAGGCCTGCACTGTAGCTCACACCTTTAATACCAGCATTTTGGGAGGCCAAGGCAGGAGGATCACTTGAGGCCAGAAATTTGACACCAGCCTGGGCAACATAGTAAAGGCCTATCTCTACAAAAATAAAATAAAATAAAATAAATTAGCTGGGCAGGTGGTGTGCACCTGCAGCTCTAGCTACTCAAGAAGCTGCAGCAGAAGGACTGCTTGAGCCCAAGAGTTTGAGGCTGCAGTGAGCTATGATTGTCCCACTGTACTCTACCCTGGATGACAGGGCGAGACTTTGTCTCTAAATAAATAAATAAATAAAAAGGAAAGTAAAAACTTTTCATTATTACAGATGAAATGATGAAAAAGAGTTGTCCAGTTACTTCCTTTGTTGTAATTTCTCTGGTGTAAGCTCCTTGAAGGTAGGACAAAGTCCTATTTGTTTTTGTTATCTGCCTTTGCATGTGAAGTATCTGGTACGTAATTGGCATTTTATGAGTCATTTTTCTTGAAAGCTACCTAGACCCATATGCAACCCTATGTTACTTGTGTTAATGAGGTGTAAAGAGAACGCTTATATGTAAAATTTACAGACAAGTAAAATTTTACGTAGTACCCTCAATCTTCCCTTTCTCCTAGAAAATAATTTATTACTACAAGCTACCAAATTAAAATGTTTATATATGTATATTTTTCATCTGATGATAGGTTGAAAGACTTTAAGCCTGTTACAGATAGGAAGCCTCAGTTCATTGATAATTTGTATTTACTGATTTCTCAGATCCCTTAAAATTTAAGAAATCTAAGTTTAAGTCGGGTGAGAAGGAACTAGATAAAGCTACAAATCCTTGACATATTAAGAGTGGACATTACTCCAAACCCTCTATTTATTTTTTTTCTCCGTGTTTTGCTGTAAATTAGCCCAGCACTGAGAAATGATGGCTGAGGCTTATAAAAGAATACCTTCTGGTCTAACTTCTGTAGCTTAATCTGCTTCTCCCCTGCCAGCATGGGAGAGCTCGAGCAATGCATGTTTCCAAGTGTGGAGGGAAAAAGTCAGGGCCCCCTCCCCACCAGCCCAGCAGTTCTCAGAGGAGCTGGAGTGATGCCCGGTTGCTCCTGGGAATTGTGCGGTCGCCAGTGCAGCTGCACTCCTCATTACATGGTGGCCAAGAAGAGTCTGTTTCTATGCGCCGATTTTTTCAGTCATAGACACTGAGGCACCAGGATGTTGTAGGGGATTGGGGAGGCACTCTACCCTACAAATTCGACCTTCCCAGAGTTGCCCCTCCTTCTCCTCACTCTGGCCACAGTTTACACAGGAACACAGCAGAAAGATTGCATAGTTAATTTTTTTCTCCCTTCAAATGAGAGACAGTTACCCCTGCCTAGTTGCAGAGAAAGAGAGGAGAGTGGAGAGACAGCAAATGGGCCTTCTTTAGTCTCCCTTCAGTGGGAGAAGGAGGTTTGCCACAGTGGGAGAGAGGCAGTCAGAAGTCTGACAGAAGTCTGCTGCTGGGACTCTGTCACCCTGGATCTTCTTTTCCTCTTCGCAAAATGTGGGGCTCTAACTAGATCTCTAAAGTCTCTTTCCTGGCTAGGTGTGGTGGCTCATGCTTGTAACCCTAGCACTTTGGAAGGTGGAAGTGGACAGATCGCATGAGGCCAGGAGTTCGAGTCCAGCCTGACCAACATGGCAAAACCCCATTCTAATAAAATACAAAAATTAGCCGGGTGTCATAGTGCCCACCTGTAGTCCCAGCTACTCAGGATGCTGAGGCACAATGATTGTTTGAACCCAGGAGGTAGAGATTGTAGTGAACTGAGATTGCACCACTGCACTCCAGTCTGGGCCACAGAGTGAGATCTGTCTGAAACAAAACAAACAAACAACAAAAAAATCATCTTTCCCGTTCTAATATTCTATTTTTTTAAATTTCATGAGCTGAAAAATAATATACACTCCAAGTTATTCTTGACATAATTCCACTAGAGTACTGGAAAACATCTAGCTTACATATAAACACTTCTCCATGCCTTTTGAAATACTTTGGAGGAGAATACAGAAAAGGTAAATCTTAGAGAATACAATTAATTCTGACATTTCTGTGAAATTTGGAAAACTACAACCTTGAACTAGAGTTTGTAGGTTGGCCAGAAGCTGAGTTTTGAGGAGGTATCTTCCAGGCTGAACTGATTTATGCTGGCCTTGAACATGCAAGGACTCCCAGCCTGAAGGACTGCAATACAGTTTGGAGGCAAACTGTCTTTTAATTAAACTGTTCCATCTAGCCCTGCTCCTGGTTATTGAGGGTGTGCTGTTAGTTACCACTGTGAGAAGTGGAGTCAACATAGGTACTTGGCAAGGATTGACATCTATGTGTTCATGTGTGTTGTTTGTGCTGAAATCCCATAATACCTCCAGGCAGTTTAATTCTGTGGTGGAACCAACTTGAATAATTAAACAAAGCTAAGATTTGACAACACTGCACTTGTGGTACAACACAGCTGTGATTCCATGAGCTCAGCAGGGAGAAGGAGTTGGGGGAATCTGTCATAGCAAAAGCATGCTTTGTAACAAATAACAATTTAGCAGACATCCAAAATGCTATGGAACAGAGGCTGTAACGAGTATGGTCTGTCAGGAGTGAATGGGTCATGGTGTCTGTTCTTGGGGGGTGGTGTTAAAGGGGTGGTTGATCACGTCTGCTTGAATTAAGGGTGTCTTATAAAATGAAACTTCTTGCCAGAGATGGATCACCCCATGATGCTCTCCTCCTATTAAGACTTTTGCCAACTGATTTATAATTGTCAGTAAGTAAACATTTTAGGGGAGAAAAGATCATTTTTTGGTGCAACTAAAAATTTGATACCTTTTTTTGTTTGTCTAGGATAGCCTTAGAGATTAAGGAAGACTAAAGACTCTTTGTTTGTTTATTAGATACAATAGAAGTTTGTATATTTGAAAGGATTTCTTTCCTGCTACCTTTTCTTACTGGGTAAAGCTTAAAAAAGTAAAATATTTTTGGGAAGTAACTAATTTTCTGATGCTATATTTTGGGATCTCTATTGCAAAAGGGTTCTTCTTTATTTTATCCTGAATGCGATGGCTCTTTGTGTTCCCAAGTAGTTCAGGGGATGCTTTTCAATGGCTGTTTCCTCACCAGTCACACTTAGTCCTACAGAAGCCATTTGTATAGCTAACATGATCCACTCAGCATGTGAGAACTGGAGCATATTAAGCATTGGAATCATTTTGCTTTTGTTTTGTGATTAATGTAACTGCAATTGCAGAAGTTTTCTCAAAAGATCAATTTACCTGAGAATTCTATTCTTTTCTCATTTTTAACATGGGCAATTCATTAGCTTAAAATCATAATAAACTTCTAGAATGATATATTTCAGATTGTATAGAAGATACGTAAAAACAAATATTAAACGTTGGTTTGTTATAAACTCTTTAAGGCTGGGCATGGTGGCTCATGCCTGTAATCCTAGCACTTTGGGAGGCTGAGGTGCATCACGAGGTCAGGAGTTCAAGACCAGCCTGACCAACATGGTGAAACGCCATCTCTGCTAAAAATACAAAAATTAGCCGGGCGTGGTGGTGTGCAGTAAACCAAGCTACTCAGGAGGCTGAGGCTGGAAAATTGGTTGAATCCAGGAGGCAGAGGCTGCAGTGAGCCAAGATTGTGACACTGCATGCCTGGTCAACACAATGAGACTCTGTCTCAAAAAACAAACAAACAAAAACTTTAAAAAATCTTTCTTTTAATCTGACCTGTCTTAGCATTCTTTTTTTTCCTGCTTCTGTTTTCATTAATTTTTCCCATCTTGTCTCCTAATTCTTCTTTAAAGAATTCTTCTTAAAAAAATTCTTTTTTTAAAATATAGAGACAGGGTCTTGCCATCTTGCCCAGGCTGGTCTCGAACTTCTGAGCTCAAGCAATCCTCCTGCCTTGGCCTCCCAAAGTGCTAGGGTTACAGGTGTGAGCCACCACATCCAGCTTGATTCTTTTCCTGGAGACTTTTCCTCCTTGTCTAGTGAAAGAGGTCCACTGAGAATCCCCCTGATTTCCTGTTGTAGTTTCTTCCCTGTCCAGTGTCTTCATACGCTTTTTTTTTTTTTTTTTTTTGAGACATCATCTCGCTCCGCGGTCCAGGCTGGAGTGCGGTGTAGTGTGATTTTGGCTCACTGCAACCTCTGCATTCCGGGTTCAAGTGATTCTTCTGCCTCAGTCTCCAGAGTTGCTGGGACTACAGATGTGCACTGCCATGCCCATCTAATTTTTGTATTTGTAGCAGAAACGGGGTTTTACCATGTTGGCCAGGCTGGTCTCAAACTCCTGACCTCAGGTGATCCACCCTCCTGGGCCTCCCAAAGTGCTTGGATTACAGGCATGCACCACCATCCCTGACCCTTCATTCTCTTCTGATGACCACTGCACAACCCAAATGTCTGTCCAGTGCTCCAGTTCCTTCCTTCATCAGACTCCTCGTGTCCCTCCCTGCTGCACAGTAGCTGCCTGAGAGGTCAGCCTACACACAGCCCAAGTCATTTTCTTCATAAAGTCTTTATCTTCACTCAGTTCCTACTGTTAGTCTCCCTTCTCAAAACCCTACTTTGTATTCTAATTCAGTCACTTAGAGAACCCTGGCATTTTCCCGATGGCTCATCCTCTCATTCTCAGGTATCTCCTACCTGTATATCGAGCTTGTCCAACCCATGGCCTGCAAGCTATATGTGGCCCAGAATGGCTTTCAATATGGCCCAACACAAATTTGTAAACTTTCTTAAAACATTATGGGATTTTTTTTGGCTTTTTCTTGGTTTCTTTCTTTTTTCTTTTTTTCACTCATCAACTATCATTAGTTTTAGTGTATTTTATGTGTAGCCCAAGAGAATTCTTCTTCTGGTGTGGCCCAGGGAAGCCAAAAGATTGGAGACCCCTGCATATTTTTACTTTATTTTCCTGTCTGAAGTTTCTGAATTTTGGTCACCATAAAATGTTTCAGTGCAAAAATTTCTTTGCTTTCTGGTGTGTTTTAACTCACTTTGCTTCAAGTTCTTTCATCAGGTTTCTTTCATCTTTAGCCTTACCTGTAATTTATCCACTGGTAATTTTTAGGGTGAAGCTTTCCACCTCCTGTTATTTGTACCCTTTCTATAAAGCCTCGTTCATTGTCAGCCACATTCTTCCTACAGGCTTATTTCCAAATGTGCTTAACATCTTTTTCTCTGTTCTGGAATACACTCCTATCTCTTCTTTGCCAAACCAACTGTTGTATGGGGTAGTGGTTTAGTGTATGACCACTGGCACCAGAGTGCCTGGTTTCAAGTTCTAGCCCTGCCACTCACTAACCAATTTATGGTTGTGTGGGACACTTAAACTCTTCAAGCCTCAATTTCTTCATTTGTTACGTGGGGATGTTAATGATAGACCTGATCATCATCGATAGACCTTAGTAAGGCTGTTGTTAGGATTAAATGAATCAATACAGATGGTCCCCAACTTACATGGTTTGACTTCAGTGATGCTTCAACTTTATGATAGTATGAAAGCAATGCATATTCAGTAGAAACTATGCCTTGAGTATTCATACAACCACTTCATTTTTCCCTTTCAATGCTAATGTAAGTGAACTGAGCACAATTAAGGAGGCTAGGCTAAGATATGACATTTGATAGGTTAGGGGTATTAAATGGATTTTCGACTTATAATATTTTTAGCTTATGAAGGGTTTATTGGGATGTAACTCCATCATGAGTTGATGAGAAGCTGTACGCATAAAGTGATTAGAATAGGTTCTGACACAGAGTGATCACTATTTGAATGTCAGCTCTTAATCGTTTACTCACATCCAGTGTTTACAGCCCAAAGCCATTTCTCTCTCTCTGCAGCTCCTTTTCATTCCCCTAAGGACCTACCACAAGAGGCTGCACACAACAGTTACCCAATAAATATTTGTTGAAATCATCTAGGCAGTGTTGGGAGAGAACTGAATTCCATGGATCTCGGATGTGACTCATTTGCCTTAGCACAGTCCGAGGCACTGTCATATGTCATATTAGCTTATACTGTATCCCAGACCCCTAGAAGAGGACTTAATGTATGGCAAGTGCCCAAAAATTGTCAAATGAATGAATGAATGAATGAATCATCAAACTGCTCAAAGCTTAACTTATAATGAAATAAAAAATATAATTTATTTTTTAAAATAAAAATAAAATTTTAATTTAGTGAAACTACATATCTACATACAAAATACACTTAAAACAGAGTATATCTGCTGTGTGTATATTGTAGAACTATATACATATAATTTATATACGCTTTTGAAAGTTAACAAAACTAAAATATAAACAATCGTATCATCAAAAATACTCATTTGGTGTATAAGTGTTTTCAGATTTTTTTTCTGTGCAATATGTGTATAAATTAAAAAAATAAAATTTGGATCATAACATACCTAACATTTAATAAACTCTACCATTTTGTTTACTTAAAGTTGTAGTGTGAATTAAATGTCTACTTTATAATAAACACCAAAAGTAGGTTTAAAAGGCCATCTATTTTTGTTATTTTCTTCTTTCTACATATCTACATTCTGGTCTCACATTCTTATCCCTATGATGTCTGGTTTACAATATTACAATTTAGAATGAATTTTCTAAAGGAAGAAGGTTCAGCTTATACTAGAACATGTTGTATTTCAGAAAATATGCCAAGTAATTTTGCTTTATACTTTATTACTTTGCTTTTTTTTAGATTGATTTTTTTAAAAATATTTTATTTTACATCAACTCACAAGTGAAATTCCCCAATAGTTTTTGGAACAAACACTGCAATTAAGGATTTTATAATGGAGCATACATGTGATGCACACTTAGATTAAATGTTTTCAAGGAGGTCAAAACACTGTTTTTAAATTCAGGGACTCCACAGTCCACCAATGCTACAGGACCTCACCACTGGATCTCTCCTCTAGTAGGTGTTGAGAGAGTAAGGATGCTGCTGTTTTTCCAGATTCCGTTTTCATTTAGAAACAACACTCAATTTTAAAGGTTAGAATAGTGGCAAAACAGGTTGGCAAAAAGGGAACAACAATTGACAAAAAAAAAAAAAAAAAAAAAAAAAAAGAAAATAATTTAACCAAGTAAATTATTTTTACGGAAGTAATAGAAAATGTACTGAATCAAAATAAATCTGATTAGATCCTCAAGTGGTAACTCCTTCATGGAGCGTGCACTTTCCCCCAGTGTTGCCCTGTCCAGGGGCAAGCCCATGTCTGTACTATGAACCAGGAAGTCTTAGGCAGTCAATAAACTATCTTTGCTTCTACAAATATTTACAAACCACCACCTTCTTCTCATTGCTATAGAAATAAAAAAACAAGGGAAAAACAAGAACATGAATTTCAATTTGAAAGTTATGAAATATTATAAATAATTAAGAAAATATAAAGAACTTTTATTTTTAAAAAAACAGGATTTTTGTCTCGCCATTTTCTAGCACAGCATAGCAAGTAAATGTTTAACCAGAGCTCAAGATACACAAAATGAATTTCATGTGGAACCTATAAGTGAAACTTACCTAAATATCCAATCTATTTGATAACTTTTGCTGGGTCTGGAGATAAGAGGATAGGAGGGGAATAAGTAATAATACAGTTATCTTATTAAGGATTATTAAGGTGCTTAATTACATCTACAGAGAAAAATAATATTTAATGAAATGACAAAGGTAACTAATGCTGCAGAAATAAAGTTTCTACACAGTCACTATGCTAAACAATACCTTAAACCAAATATTACAACATATATGCCAATCAGAGTGTCCATGTAAGCATTTTGAATAATCATATGTGGCGTACTTTCTTAGTTCAATGGTTAATGTTGTGCTCAAGCCAGAGATACTTCATTATTCCAAAGGTTCTGTAAAAGGATTTTTCAGCTGAAATGAATCTGTCACTGTTGGTGCTCTAGTAATGTCGCTATAGCTACTAGTAGAAAAGTACATTTTCGTGACACTAAATTTTATTTGCTTAGAGTTTGTCTTCCAAATGAGTAATGTCTAAAGAGAATCACAATCTGGGAAGACGGTGAAGCTTCAGCTGGTCAGTTTCATTTCTCCCTTCCTTTAAATCTGTCTTTGGCTTATGCAATACCAACAGAATAGAGTGAGTTTTGAAGTATTTACTTTGTAAAGATACTAATTTTCTAAACAAAATTTTCATATAGCAGAGGGTGTATGAAAATGAAGCCTTATCTATCTTTCTTTTTCTTTCTGCCCTCCAATCTCCCATTTAGTAAAACTTGTAAAGCAAATTGTTTCATTGACCTTGAATACTTTGATCATATGCTTTGAAGAAAGGCAGGAATACAGAATTTTTTTTAAGACACTATATTACAAAAGAAAAACAGTGCCTGATAGTCAGTGTTCCAGATAATAATACTTCTCAGGCTTCCAATCTGGGAATGCACAAATAACTAGAATATTACAGCTAGGAGAGAAGACTATTAATAATACCATCAAATCCTTTTGATTTAATATAACTAGAAGAGATTTAAGAAATTCCTTATTTCTGCTCCAAACTCAAAACACTATCCATTTTTTCTTTTCTTACTGTTATTGTTATTATTCTGAGACAGGATCTGGCTCTGTCACTCAGGCTGGAGTGCAGTGGCACGATCTCAGCTCACTACAACTTCCAACTCCCAGGCTCAAGCAATTTCCCTGCCTTGGCCTCCTGAGTAGCTGGGACTTATAGGCGGGAGCCACCACACTCGGCTGATTTTTTCTTAATAAAATATGTAGCTTTTCCGCGCTACCTGCCGTGGGTTCCATACAGCATTGTTCTGGATTCCCGTTGTAACTTAAACGGAAACTTTCACAATCTCCGGAGCCCTTGATGTCCTGCAAATGAAGGAGGAGGATGTCCTTAAGTTCCTGGTAGCAGGAACCCATTTAGGTGGCACCAACCTTGACTTCCAGATGGAACAGTATATCTATAAAAGGAAAAGTGATGGCATCTACATTATAAATCTGAAGAGGACTTGGGAGAAGCTTCTCCTGGCAGCTCGTGCCATTGTGGCCATTGAAAACCCTGCTGATGTCAGTGTTATATCTTCCAGGAATACTGGCCAGAGGGCCGTGCTGAAGTTTGCTGCTGCCACTGGAGCCACTCCAATTGCTGACCGCTTTACTCCTGGAACCTTCACCAACCAGATCCAGGCAGCCTTCCGGGAGCCACCACTGCTTGTGGTTACTGACCCAAGGGCTGACCACCAGCCTCTCACGGAGGCGTCTTATGTTAACCTACCTACCATTGCTCTATGTAACACAGATTCTCCTCTGCGCCATGTGGACATTGCCATCCCATGCAACAAGGGAGCTCACTCGGTGGGTCTGATGTGGTGGATGCTGGCTCGGGAAGTTTTGCGCATGCGTGGCACCATTTCCCGTGAGCACCCATGGGAGGTCATGCCTGATCTCTACTTCTACAGAGATCCTGAAGAGACTGAAAAAGAAGAGCAGGCTGCTGCTGAAAAGGCTGTGACCAAGGAGGAATTTCAGGGTGAATGGACTGCTCCACCTCCTGAGTTCACTGCTACTCAGCCTGAGGTTGCCGACTGGTCTGAAGGTGTGCAGGTGCCCTCTGTGCCTATCCAGCAGTTCCCTACTGAAGACTGGAGCGCCCAGCCTGCCACAGAAGACTGGTCTGCAGCTCCCACTGCTCAGGCCACTGAATGGGTAGGAGCAACCACTGAATGGTCTTAAGCTGTTCTTGTGTGGGCTCTTTAACAACATATAAGATACGTGGAAAATAAACATCGAGTTTCTAAAAGTTGTGTTCATTTATTTTGGTTTTTTATTCCAGATCAGAATACCTGGGATTTCATACCAAAGTATAACAATAAATACATGTCTTGACATGAGTTGTAAAAAAGAAATAAAAAAAATAAAAAAAAATAAAATATGTTATAAAAATTTAATGTAAAAGTTTGGAAAAAAAATTACAAATATTTCTGTGCATTCTGTCCAGCTTAAAATGCAGAACATTATCCTAATTAATATAATGTAGAATTTTTTACATTTTTTAAACTTGATATAGATGGGAATCACAGTGTATGCATAGTTCTATGACTTGCTTTTTTTGGATCAATATTGTATTCATGACCTTGTCTCATGTTGATACATGTGGCTGCCCGTAGCTTATTTACTTTCATATCTGTATGACATTCCATTGTGAAAATGTACCACAATTTATCTATTTTCTTGTGACTCAACGTTACTTCCAAATTTTACAGCATAAACATTGCTGCCATGAACACATGACAACTAGTGAACATGTGCAAGAGATTCTCTACAGTATACATCTAGAAAGGGAATTGCTGATCATGTATAATACACATCTTTCATTTACTAAGTATTACCAGATTGTTTCCCAAAGTGCTTGTACCGGTTTATACAGATATAATATTTATGCATAAATATTATAATATGCCAGAATACAAATAGGCATACCCTATTTTAGAAATCCAAAATCTTCGTTTTTCTTGCTTTACCCTCTGATTTTGGTGGTACACATTCTCCAGTAGCTTCTTTAGAAGGCATGGAAAGTGATGTTTTTGAGACCTAAATGTCTGAAATTTGTCACGCTAGATCTGATTTATAATTTGGCTACCTTTAAAAATTTTTGTTAGAGGCCAGGTGTGGTGGCTTATGCCTGTAATTTCAGCACTTCGAAAGGCTGAGGCAGGAGGACTACTGGAGGCCAGGAGTTCAAGATCAGCCTAGGCAACATTTCAAGACCTCATTTCTACAAAAAACAAAAGATAAAAAATAATTAGCCAGGCATGGTGGCACACCTTTAGACCTAGCTACTCAGGAGACTAAAGTGAGAAGATCATCTGATCCGGAGTGTCTGAGATTCCAGTGAGCTGTGATGGAGCCACTGCACTCCAGCCTGAGCAACAGAGTAAGATCCTGTCTCTAAAAAATAAAATAAATAAATAAATAAAAACAAGCAAAAAATTTATGTTAGAAACATTTTTCCCTCAAAAAATTAAAGATACTTCTTCTTTGATTACTTCCTAAAAGTGTAACTATTTGAAATTTAATGTCATTTGTATGTAACCTGTTTTTCTTTCTGGAAACAATGATGACCTTGGTGTGCCTTTGTGCTGTGTAATTAAATCTGGAAACTCATGTTCATTAGTTCTGGAAACTTTTTATATTATTTCTTTAACAATGTCATCCTTGCCATTTTCTATGAGCTTTCTCTTTAGAATTCCTATTATTCAGATTTCTTGGATTGATTCTCATTATCTTTTCACTATTATGAATAGCCTGTTTATCATTTTGTTCCATTTCCTGGGAGATTTTCTCAACTTTATCTTCCAATTTTTCTCTTGCTTTTGTTTTGTTTTGTTTTTATCATACATTTATTTATTTATTTATTTATTTATTTGAGACAAGAGTCTTACTGTGTCAGCCAGGCTGGAGTGAAGTGGCGTGACCTCTGCTCACTGCAACCTCCACTTCCTGGGTTCAAACCATTTTCTTGTGTGCCTCAGCCTCCCAAGTAGCTGGGATTATAGATGTGTGCCACCACGTTTTTGTTTAGTAAAGATGAGGTTTTGCCACGTTGGCCAGGCTGGTCTCAAACTCCTGACCTCAAGTGATCCACCCGCCTCGGCCTTCCAAAGTGCTGGGATTACAGGTGTGAGCCACTGTGCCTGGCCTTCCTTTATGTTTTTACATATCCAAAGTTCTTTATGTCTTCTGAATGTTTTCTTCTATTTCTTCCTATCTTTTTCTTTGTTTCTTTCTTTCTCATTCTCCTTCCCTTTTCTGTAGTTTAGGTTTTTTTGGTAATCTTTTTTAAAAAATTTAATTCTGCCTCCCACATTTTTCCCTATGTGCTTATTTTGATCTTATTTGAAGTTTAAACCAAATGTCTATGGATCCCTTGGCTATTCACTGATATGATGAGTGAGGCACTAAAAAGCTGATTGACATCTTTAAGAACACAGATTTTTAGCCAGGCTTGGTGGCAGGCGCCTGTAATCCCAGCTTCTCGGGAGGCTGAGGCAGGAGAATCGGCTGAACCTGGGAGGCAGAGTTTGCAATGAGCGGAGACTTGCCACTGTATTCCAGCCTGGGCAAGAGACCAAGATTCCATCTCAAAAAGAACATAAGAACATGGGTTTCAACACTATGAATTTTTTTAAAGATTCTAGAAGATCCTCTATAACAAGTTTGTTTAAGAACATTTTCTTCCATTACTGCCTTGCTAAGAAAGATTTCAAAACCAAAAAGAACAGGAATGAATTTTATATTTCAACAAATGCCTTCTTGGCATCTATTGAAATCATCATATACTTTTTAATCTTTACTTTGTTAATATAGTTTCCTAATCGTAGAGGTTTTCTAACAGTAGCATTTCAGGATGGTTTTATTACCCTTTTCCAAAGAGACACTGAATTTTCTTTTTTAGGAAAGGGGAAAATTTGGGGTGGAAAGCTAACCATGCTGTTTCTGCTACCTGTGTCTAGGATTGGTACTGTACTCTCTTTGTTCTGGGCCATCCAGAGGTTAAGATTTTCCTTTGCAAAACAGGAATTTGACCTAGCATGGCTAAGACATGTTTTAATAACTCAGTTAAGTTTGTTGCTACTTTTACATTTGTGTTTCAATGGAACTTTTGCTTTATAAACACTCCATAAGAAATTAAACCTCCTTGTTAGCTCTACAACTAACACATTGATTGCATTTGATACATCTTAGGGATAAGAAATGGAATTTGCAAAACGTTTTTTCAATGAACGCCTCATCTGTGGTTCAGCTACTTTCCTTACCACAGCATACTTTTCCTCCTACTCTTTATCCTTACATGGCAGTCAAGAGACAAGACTTTTTTTTTTTCTTCTGCTGCAACTTTGCTCTTCCATGTACTTCCCCTAAGAAAAGGGAAGAGGCAGAGATCTGCTCTAATCATTAGTATTAACTGTGGACCCAGAGTCTGAGTTGCCGGGTATGCCAAAGAATGTTTGGCTAAGACTCTTCCTTAACCACTAAGAAACTTTGCACAGAGGCCTCAGAATGATTCGTAGGGTGACAAGATGAGAGGCAGCTAAAGGTTTAGTAATGGAAGAAATCTTGACCTGGGAATCAAGCCATGAGGTTTCAGGCTTGCTTCTGTCCCTCTTGAGCCTTTCTGAGTATTAGTTTTCTCATATACAAAATAAGGAGGCTTGACTTTACTACATTATCGCCACGGTCCTTTTGGGCTATAACATTCTTTTGCATTTAAAATAATACCGGCTGGGCGCAGTGTCTCACACCTGTAATCCCAGCACTTTGAGAAGCTGAGGTGGGTGGATCACCTGAGGTCGGGAGTTCAAGACCAGCTTGACCAACATGGTGAAACCTCATCTCTACTAAAAATACAAAAATTAGCTGGGCATGGTGGTACATGCCTGTAATCTCAGCTGTTCTGGAGTCTGAGACAGGAGAATCGCTTGAACCTGGGAGGTGCAGGTTGCGGTGAGCCATGATTGCACCATTGCACTCCAGCCTGGACAACAAGAGTGAAACTCCGTCTCAAAAAATAAAATAAAGTAAAAATAAAATAAAATAAAATATAAAATAAAATCAACTCAGGAGCAGTGTGGTGGCTCACACCTGTAATCCTACACTTTGGGAGGTTGAGGTGGACGGATCACTTGAGGCCAGGAATTCTGAGACCAGCCTGGACACTATAATGAAACCCCATCTCTATTAAAAATACAAAAAATTAGCTGGATGTGGTGGCACATGCCTGTAATTCAGCTACTGGGGTGGCTGAAGCAGGAGAATTGCCTGAGCCTGGGAGGCAGAGGTTGCAGTGAGCCTAGATCACACCACTGCACTCCAGCCTGGGCAATAAAATGAGACCCTGTTCAAAAAAGTAAGTAAATAATAAGATAATATCAATTCTAGAAAATCTTCAATAAATGTGCAGATTTCCATGTAAGCATGAACTTCACTGCTTAAATTGAAAGAGATCTTATAGTGTTTCAGAACTGAATCTTTTTCCTTTCTGTTATGAATACTGTTTTATTTTTTAAATATATGATACAGAAAGTTTCCCGGAAATCCCTAAAAATCCCTATGGTAGGCAAAATAACGGCCCCCACAAAGATATCCAGGTCTTAATCCCTGAAACCTGTTATTGTGTTATCTCATGTGGCCAAAGCACTTTTCAGATGTGGTTAAATTAAGGATATTGACGGGCCGGGCGCGGTGGCTCACGCCTGTAATCCCAGCACTTTGGGAGGCCGAGGCGGGTGGATCACGAGGTCAAGAGATCGAGACCATCCTGGTCAACATGGTGAAACCCCGTCTCTACTAAAAATACAAAAATTAGCTGGGCATGGTGGCACGTGCCTGTAGTCCCAGCTACTCGGGAGGCTGAGGCAGGAGAATT